>JAKSZP010008012.1:0-180413 GCA_022478985.1 Massospora cicadina
TTTGAGCGGATGAAGAGCCCTGTGAGAAAGTGACTAGGGGAAGGGACGTTGAGATGTTAGATGAAGCCAATTGCAAAACCCCAGAGTGGGGAGGAAAGCAACAGTATAAGAAGAAATAATCAGCAAATAACCCTGAGTAATCCCAACATGGTACCAGAGCTGGAAGATTAGTCTTGAGCGCCTGACAACGGGCTTCATCAAGAACACTGGTCATATGGGCTGGCAACAAACAAGGTATGCTTGAAGGGGGTTGCCAAATAATGTCCCCTATTAAAGTCCATCAGCAGAAGATACCAATGGGAAGTGCCAGTGAAGAGATAGTCGTGCAGGGAGCAGATGGCAGCCTGAAAGTGACGACTACAGGCTTCTTGAAGCTGAAGCTGAAGGAACGGTGAAACCTGGGTGAGGCTGGAAGCTTTGTGGACCAACTTTGAATAACTTGGCCAGAAAAGCAAAGAGCATAAGCGGCGGTATCCCAATCTAGGATGTTATCAAGATCAGAGAGATTCAGCGCTAGGGACAAAGCCTTGGTGACTTGGGCCTAGAGTTCAGTGTAGGGGAGCTCAAAGTGAATATTGTTACCAATGGTGAGCTTGATACCCAGAACACCGGGTTTGTAATATTGTCCAAGTCAGAAGAGGAACTCAGGACGCAGGTCTGATTCAGCAAAAAATGAGCAATCAAGAGCAAATGGCATAATCTCTAGGGCATCCACGATGATGGTTTGTGCATCAGCAAAAGAAGCTGAATCTAGAGAGTTTCAAAATCCAACTCTGGAATTGACAGCAGAGGAAGAATCAGCTGAGAGTTGTTCAAAATGATAGCAAGCCTGGTTTCAGAGGGATTAGTTACCATTTCTGGTAATTTGATGGAAGGACTAGCTGCTGGTGCCAAACTAGGCGTATGAGTCCCAGAAGGACCATAGAAGAGGTTCTGTCACACATCCTGACTCATCTGCTGGAAGAGACAGAGGTCTTGATCAGACAAACTATTCAGAAGCTTCTGGTATTGTGACTCAGAATTTGACACATGAGTTGACTGAGAGGGGGAATGTCAGACTTATATGAAAGTTGACATTATGCACCCTACAATCCATTAAGCTCCAATTTTGGAGAAATTAATCTTAAAAGTTAATGAGATAAGCTCTCCAAGAGAAGAACTAGGAATAATTTGAGCCAAGAGGTTATGAGAGAAATAACATGGGCGAATAAAAATAAGTATTTTTAATTGAGCCATAAAACAAATAATGACAGCAAGAGTCTCCTGTTTAGGAGAGAAGAAAATCAGGAAATCAAGGACGCTGGAACAATAATCTTGAATATGACATTGGGTCATATGCCCTGATGGGGGGAAAACCAGATCCCAGGACTAATATCATCACAAGTAAATCAATCAGTCTGGCACAACAGTAGATCGTGGGGACTGCGCTCTGAGAAGGCAGTAGCAAGGAGGAAGAGGAAGATCGCCATATGCCGAAGGTCATCCTGAGCATCATTGAGTATTGATGAGTGTACTCCTCTTGAACCAATGAAGTATTTGACCAAGTGTCTGAAGATGTGCTCTCATGCCTCAGTCCTTTTCTCACTGAAAATCTAGGCAAGAGGGGGGATGTGTTGGAATTTTTCCCATATTCCCAGCCTGCTAGATTACCAGGAATCTCTAGGGGAAAATTCTCTAAGACAAGGTGAATTGGAAATCAGTTGGTCCAAGTTTTGGAGTAGCTACATTTGGGTAATTTTTGGATATTCGTCTGGTAATATCTATCAGGGATCAATCCAGATTTATACTTAAGATCTCATTGGGCGGAGTTGCTGACAAAATAGGGGCATCTGATTGTAATTAATTATCAGGTGTACTAATTGGGATCAGTCAGGTTTCATCACCGACTAATTGGGATTAATAGCAAAGTTATGAGGTGAGTGATGCCACTTGCAACTAGCAAATTGATTGGTTGGTTCATGACTGCCTTAATGGGTAATAAGTCCCATTACCTAAGCAGGTCGCTAGCCAAATATGGTTGGTTCACTTGGATTGAGAAAACAAACGTTTGGACACGTTTTCTGACTTTTTCCATTTAGGTCTTGAGGATTTCCTATGATGGGATCCTAGCCAGGATGGGGAAGACCATCGCTGCCAAGATTAGGATAGGTGATTCAACAGCAATGGCTGCTGTTTTATCTAAGAGATGTTAACTGAGGGTTAGATGACTGAATTCCCACTATAAATTCCCTAGGATTCACTACAATAAATATAGATAATTAGATCTTATTACAGATATATAGATCTAAGAAATTCTTCCAGTTTATAGTTTAAGAAGTAAACTATCATCAGCTTCCATTGTGTTATTCTTCTCAATGATTTTATTGCTGTGTGCGATAATTTGGAGACTCTTAGAGAAAAGAGTAAAGATCTGAGCGGGGATCTATAGAAGAAGGAGACATAATCAGGGGTTGCTGCCAACTGTGTGGTGGACAAAAGAGACTGTCATCAGGGAATCTCAGCAAAGATCAAGTTGGACAGAATGAGGTAACAAATCCCTACAATTATGACATCACAAGTATTTAATTGGGAATACTGGCCAAGCGTTGGGCTGAGATATAAGAATTCATACTCAACTACTGATAATAGCCATATATTATTATTGATCAATAGTCTATTATACTATACAACGCGGATGAAGTGCATGAGAAAACTGAACCTGTGCAGTAAAAAAATTACTAGGGTTGTTTACCAATAAGAAACCCAAAGCAGTAAATTTTTACAGGTCTCTTCTGGCGATGGGCTTTTAAAAAGCTAAGGATTCCTCCATCAGACATCCCAGAAACCTAAAATGGAAAGAGCAATAGAACGTGTCCTAACAAATTTGCTCTATCACAGCAAACATACCACATTTGGCTAGCGACCTGCTTAGGTAATGGGACTTATTACCCATTATAGCAGGCTACAAACCAACTGGTCAATTTGCTTGTTGCAGGTGGCATTACTAGCCTAACAACTTTTAAATAAATCCCCAATTGGTCAGTGATAAAACCCAAATAAACCCAATTGACACATCTAATAGTTGATCAATGGTTAACTATCAGTTGAATCAATTCTGTCAGCAACTCTTCCCGGTGGGATTTTAGGCATCTGTGCAGATCAACTCTAGAGGACCCAAACCCAGAAGATTGCCCAAAATCCGCTGGCATTATTAAACCATATCAAAATTAACCAATATTAAATTCATCCCCTAGTGGGACTTATCCCCTATTGGACCAGAAGATTCTTTAAACTAAGAGTCTGGAAATGTGGGCAAAATCCCAACAATAATTCAGCAAGATGATATTAAAAGCTGAATGCAACTACAGCGTCACAGAAAAGGATTTGATGTCTTACTCACTCTAAAACATTACCACCCTTTCTTGTATGGAACTACCTTTACCACGGTTACCAACTATGCATCTTTAAAATGGTTACAAAATATGAAGGAAGCAAAATGATTGTCTTGTTGGGCATTGAAGCTCCAGCGTTATGATATGAAGATCAAACACTGATCTTGGACTCAACATATGAATGTTGATGGATTGACTCACCAGCCTGTCCTTAACTTAGATGATAGTGAAGCTGAGGGATTTCACAACCTCCTAATGTCTTCCAATGCTTGGGATGATGAGGATGAACCTGTTAATAAAATGCTAGCATGACACTCCTGCAACATCAAAGTGGGAAGCGGAAGATTATATAAAGATTAGGATAATTTGATTGCCCTATCTTTGACCTTTGGAACAAGTACTTTTATTATGGAAGACCACTCTACCCTTGGCCACAATATAGTGGAAAAAGTATGAGTACATTAGAGAAGGGTACTATTTGGATGGGATTATGGAATCCATTATCAAAGTCCTGGATTCCTGCCTAGCTTGTAAAAAGCAATCCAATTTTAAGAACAAATATCAATATCAACCTATTACACCCCAAAAACCACTCCACATTATAAGCTTATATGTGGTTGGTCCCCTACCAAAGACTATCAGTGGAAATTTATATATATTAGTAGGAAATGATCTTTTACACAATGGGTTGAAGCTGTTGCTCTCCAATACCAACTTTTAAAGCTACCCCAACCTTCCTGAATCAATATATTTTCACTCGCCATAGTTGCCCCCAGGTTCTACTCTGTGATAATAAAAGTTTTTACATCTAGAGTGGTCAATATATTGGCTACCCTCATGTGAGCACAACAAACTCTTTTTGGCCCCCTATAACCCTTCTATGAAAGGTAGTGTAAAGAGGGCAAATGGAACTTTGCTTTATATACTATGCAAAATGGCCAGTTCATACCCTTTACACTGGGATCAATTCTTGCCTAGTGTGCTTATGGCTTATTGTATTAGTTATAACCAAAATCCTTGAAAAAATTTCCATGTCTTATATGGTCAAAAACTGGGGGTACCCGCTCTCTTAGTTAGAGATATTTTTTCTGCTAAGCTCATGATCCTGACAAAGCTATAAAGAGGTAGCTCAACACAATATTTAGCTAAAATACAATGCCATGAACAATTTAGCTAAACTGTTACTAAAGAGGGCCAGGTAGCTAATGAGCTTAGACAACCTCTACCCTATTTCCAAATATCAGACTTGGCTTTATAACACCACAATTGCATCACCACCAGAAGTGGTAAACTCAGGTCCATTGGGAAGGACCTTTCATTGTCACTTATAAAAGGGGTGATAAATATTCTGTTGAGTCTCTTTCCTCTAAAGTCACTATAAACCAAGTACATGGGCTATTTTTACACCCCTATTCTCCCCCAGCATTGTTGAAGGGGTAACGTTAAACAACTAGATGCTCACCTAGTTGAATAAAATGTTTCAGTGTTGAAAAGTCCAAATAACTTATAAATTCCAAGTCAAATCCTTATAACATTAGGCATAAACTAAGGAAGTTAACTAATGCACTAACTTGAATTTAGTGCTACTTCTTAAGAAAAAAACAACCACTTCTATTGACCTGAAGGGGTTTTTGAAGGTAAAAATTTTATCCGCCAATCAACAACTAGGAAATCTGGTAATCAACTAAATTTAAAAATAAATTCAGAAATGCCTGATTATATTTTAATATATCAAATTGTTGCCGCATAAGTTCATCATACCTGCCATTTCCAACCTTTCTATATTTAAGCCATATTGGAGTGAAAATATATTGAAGAGTTCTGGTAGGTCATTTTGTCATTTAGCTAAACTGTCAAGAGAGGGTCTATAACTCTCCTGTTCCAAGCAAAATGGTGCACAGTGCACAGCCCCAACGCCAGAGGAACTAGTCGTCAGTACTTAGATGATAATAGCCCTGCAGAGGGTGCTGGAGCTAAAGTAACTTAAGGCGAAGGTGTTTACTGAGGTATAAATTAGCAGATATCAAACAAACAATAAGGCTTAGGTGGACCCCCAAAGTGGAGGTTATACCCAAGCGGTGAATTAAATTGGAGTGCAAGGCTGCCTCAGTCTGGAGAAGACCTGGCGGCCCAGTGGAGCTCCAGATGTGAGAATTAAATTTGTACAAATGAAATGGCTGATGTTGCATGAGACCTCCTTGAAGAGGTATGCACACAGGTTTGCCCAAGTTAACATAAATAAAACGTAAACTAACGACGTGTTTTTATTAAGGAGGAAGATGACTAATGAGAAAGGTTAGTCACAAGCAAACTTTATCAAGCTAATTCAGGGAATCATCAATTGGTGAAAGTGGTGCTAAGCCCAGGTGCACCAATAAGCGCATGCTTTAATATGACAGGGTACTGTACTTCAAAATCAACCAAACTCAAGTGATTAATTGAAGTTAGGGCTGACCCAAGTTGGAATTTTCATAAATCGAATGGGTTTTGAACCCCCACTCACTGAGTAAATAAATCAACTGTTGTTATTTAAGTGATAACACGTCCGTTTTAATGCTATTGCTGTTACACATGGTTGGTTAACTTGATCTTCCTCTGAACCTCCCTGGGAATATCTGGCCTGCACCCAGCGTTGGTCCAAAGTTTGATTTAGGTCAGGAAGGTCCTGTAGCTTGACCTTTTTTGAATCTTGGTGCCCAGCCTTGTCTTGGCAATTGACCCATTCAATAAATTCATGTGAACATGACATTACCATCTCCTCTTTTATGAGCTCCACCCCCTCCAGAGGCATTTGCCATGGAAGAGTTTTTGTGAGAAGAGGCCAAATTTATGGCAACAAAGGCTTGCTTGGACTTGGAACCTGCAGCCTCAGGGAAACGCTTGTGGAATGCTTAAATTAAGACTTAGGCAAGCACAGTCCCGCGCTGGAACCCAACTGTTCTCCGCTGCATCAAATATCTTCCAGGATACAAGATACTCGAGTCTTCTTCTTACCTGATGGGAGGCTACTATTTCCTCCACTTCATACTCCGGCGCCCCATCCATGAGATAAGCCTCAAGAGTCTCTGGTGGAGGCCCTCAAACAACGTGAGCTTTCTTTCCTGAAAGACTGAAAAGATTCGAAACAAGGAGGATATCTAACTGGTATGAGGCGTGGCCTACCTTTCTGACAATGCAGTACAGCCCAATCCTCTTTGGTACCAGTTTTTTGCATGGTTTCTTGATTAGAATGTTTTTAGCATCCAGAATCACGAGATCTTCTTCCTTGTACGCTGGTCCAACTCATCTCATACCATCAGCTTTCTCCTTGTAAGCCTACATGGCACATCTAAATTTGTGCTCACCCCCTGGTGTACTTTCTTGATCATTTTGGTAAAGTCCACCACCGCTTCCATCTTGGATCCACAACTGGGCTCCATGTTTAAGGTGAGATTGAAGCCATAGTTGGTGAAGAGGGTGGAAAACCAATTGATGCATGTTGGGCGTTGTTATAACTTAATTGGGCCATGGGGAGATGGGAAACCAAATCTGAATGATCTGCAGAGGTGTAACATCAGTAGAACAATTTTAGGCACTGGTTCACTCGTTCAATCTGCCCATCTGATTGGGGGTGATAGGCAGTTGAACGGCAGGGACAGATTTGCATAGTCTTACACAACTCTTCCCAAAAGACGGAGGTAAACTGGGGTCCACAATTGCTGATTAATTCTTGGGGGACCCCATGAAGAGAAAAAACACAAATGATGAAGAGCCTAGCCATCTCAGTCGTGGTTATTGTGGTTCTGCAAGAGATAAGGTGGGTGAACTTTGTAAAACGGTCCACCACTACCATGATAGAATTGTAGCCATCAGATATGGACAATTTCACAATAAAATCCACAGATAAAGAAGTCCAAGTAACTTAAGCCTTTTGAACTGGTACCAACAACCCCACTAATGGCTGTCAATTCAGTTTCATTTGGTTGCAGACCAGGCACTCTTTACAATACCTGCCCACCTGAGTGAATACCCCTTCCAATTGTAACTACGGCAAATTAGGTCCAGAGTCTTTGTCTTCCCAGTATGATCAATGATGACTCCGTCATGATGGTCCTAGATGATTTCCAGGTGAAGTGGTCTGGCATGGAACCCATAGGCGCCCCTGAAACAACACCATCTTATTCTCACTTGGTAACCCATGTTAATGTCCTCCTGATTCAATGTGCTCTTGGAAAAGATCATAGTATACTTGGCCAACAAAGGCTGTGAAAGGACTACCTTTCTGAACATACTGTATTCCTCCACACTTTCCAGAGGAGCAACGCTGGCCCATGGGCTGAGGAAGATGGAAATTGAGACACAAGCTTACACAGAGAAATCATAATCAAGGTATTATGCACCTCTAACTCCTTAGGATATGGAGCTAGTGCAGGGTTGCGGCTCAAAGCATCCGCCAAACCATTCTCCTTTCCCTTAGTAAAGTCATAGAAAAAAACACATATTGGGCTAGGGTCTCATGCCAGCAGGTTTGCCGTGGGGTCAAGACATGAGGTGCGCAGTAGTACAATAGGGAATAGTGATCTGTACGTATGTGGAAGAGTTAGAATGAGTCATACAAGTGATTACGCCAATAAGTCAGCGCCTCAACCACTGCTAATAATCTTTGTCATATATGGTGTTATTTAACTCTGGTAAGACATCTTTCTGAAATAATATCCCACAGGATGCTCTATTTCATATTCACCTACTTGTAATAAGGCAGCCACTATGGTGAAGTTGGAAGCATCAGTAGACACAATGAACTCCTTTTTGGGATCTACATGGTGAAGGATGGACGTGGACAACCAGGTGCATTTTACTTCTTGGAAAGCATCCTGCAAAATGGGGGACCAATGGTGAATTTTGGCTCCACTTGCCTTATACAGGGGCACCGCCACCTCAGAAAGATTGGGCATGAATTTTTATTAAGGAACGTACACATCCCCATAAAACTCTTTAATCTATGAACAAAGTTGTGGTGGGCCACTTACAGTTTGCCTTCACCTTGTCTGGAGTTATCATGTGTCCTTGATCAAACATGACGTTGCTCAGAAAGGTGACCTGGGACTCGAAGGATTCACAATTGCTGATCTTCATCATAAGGTTGGCGGCCTTTAACCGCTCCACCACTTGCCGAAGGTGAACTGTATGGGACTCATGATCAGGGGAAAACACCAGAGTATCATCCATGTAAGCAACTGAGCATACCCCAGCAGGTTCCCCAAAGCTGAACCAATATGGCGTTGAAATATAGCAGTGGCATTCTTAAGCCAAAAGGACAAACCTGAAATTGGAAAATTAATCTTCTGGTACAGAATGCAGTTAGCCACTCCTGGCCCTTCTTAATCTGGATCTGATTGAACGCGTTTAAGAAATCCAGTTTGGAGAAGACTTTCGCCTTCTCCACATAGCGTGAAATCTGTGAGTTCAAGGGATGGGATGTAAATCTGGTACAGGGACATTGTTTAGGTTTTTAATCTATGTATGGGCGTAAAGTACCATCAGCTTTCTCCATGAAGAGAAGTGGAGAGAATACTGGGGAGGTACACTGAATAATAACACCTTTGACTAACTGCTGCTTAACCCACACATCTAATGCCGCTTTTTCCCATATGGTCAAAGGAGTAAATTGGGGAAAATATATGCACCAGATCAACAGTGACTTAAACTCACAATTAAACTTTGAATGAGCAGGTAGTAAATTGGCTGAAGCCGCATCAAATGAAGATTCCAGACCCTCCAAACAGGAGGTAAAGGTACCTCCAGTGAGGTCTACAACAATGGAGAGAGACTGAGAGTGTGGATATTGAGCCAGTGGACAGATCTCCCTGAGAATTAGCCTCAGACAAAGGGACAACTAATATATGACCATTATTAATGTTAAGGACAAGGTGTTGTCTTTCAAGTTGGTCCTGATGTCAAACTTTCGCCACCACTCTACTCCCAAAATAATGGGGTACAGAAGGTTTTTGATTGCTTGGAAATGTTCTGACAAATGATAATTGCCCACTTGATAATCTACTAACCCTAGAACCTTCAGTGTGGGAATACTTTGAGAAGCCCCTCCCCTAACCATACCACCTGGCAAGTAACTAAGCTCAAGGTAGTTGGCTAGGTCTTGGATAATATAATTCTTAAAAGCTACAGTATCCACCAAAATAGTAGTGCTGATTTTTCCTAAAGGTGATGAAAGGGTAGCAGTTAACAAAAAATATCCTAAATGGTCTTTACTAATAGCAGCCAACTCCAACGCTTCATCATAAAAATCTTCTTCAGGCATAAGCATACCCCAGAGTACATTTTTGCATCAAAAAATGGAGAGGGATAGTTGGCCACTCTTACTACTGAGGTCACATGTCCCATCATATCTTCTGCAATTGCATAAAAGTTTTTATATTGTAAAAGTAACATTCTTCTCCACCTCCTAGGTTCTTCAGATCATGGTAGTGGCCAAGCATGGGTTTTCTGAGGTGATTTGATATACTGAAATAGGTTCCATATCAGAGCTATAAGATAATATTTGGCTCATTTTTATAAAAGGAATCAGCGTTATAAAATGCGTTTTGGGCCAAAATGTCTCCATACCAATTTTGGTGACGGGTTGTGCATCGTTATCCAAGGCCATCACCACCACGCTCTTCATCGATGATCCCACCTGAACTGTCCAAATGCAGTGCCAAGGAAAAACCATTTTTATTGTATTGATTTTATTAAATTTGGTGGAAAGTCAGGGAATCATGACTCTCAGATTGTAAAGCATCCAAATCCACCAGGTGCAAGCAAGAAGGATGGGTACTTTCCAGTCAGAGGTAGCAATAATAACACCAAGATGCTCCAACCATTGATAAAATGAGAAAATGATGGTGAGCCCCACCATGGCTGTAACCAACAGCTGGCGCACCCAATTCCCATTTCTCAAAAGTCCCACATGGATAATGAGCATGCATGTAAAATAAAATGATTGGTCATCTAATGTCAAGAGAGTGTCTATAAAACTCCTGTTCTGAGCGCAGTGGTGCACAGTGCACAGCCCCAACGCCAGGGGAACTAGTCATCAGTACTTAGATGAGAATAGCCCTGCAGAGGGTGCTAAGCTAAAGTAACTTAAGGCAAAGGTGTTTACCAAGGTATAAATTAGCAGATATCAAACAAACAATAAGGCTTGGGTGGTCCATCTAGTACTAAAAAAATAAGGCTTGGATGGACCCCAAAGTGGAGTATATAGCCAAGCGATGATCTGGGCTGGAGTGAAAGGATGCCTAAGTCTGGAGGAGACCAGGGCGGCCCAGTGGTGCACCATGAGTGAGAGTTAAATTTTGTGCTAATCAAATGGCTAATGTTGCACAAGACCTCCTCAAAGAGGTCTGCGCACAGGTTTACCCAAATTAACATAATTAAAATTTAAACTAATGAGGGTTTTTTATTAAGAAGGAAGATGACTAATGAGAAAGGTTGGTCTCAAGCAAAGATATTTAAGCTAATTTGGGGAATCATCAATTGGGGTGAAAGTGGTGCTAAGCCCAGGTGCATTAATAGGCGCATGCTTCCATATGACAGGGTATTGTAATTCAAAATTGACTGAACTCAAGTGACTGATTGAAGTTGAGGCCAACCCAAGTTGGAAATTATCTAAATTGAACGGGTTTTAACCCCCATTCACTGAGTAACTAAATCGGACTGTTGTTATTTAAATGGTACCACATCCTAATGCTATTGCTGTTACACATGGATGGTTAACTTGATCTTCCTCTGAACCAACCTGGGCATATCAGGCCTGCACCCAGCGTTGATCCAAGGTGTGCCTTAAGTCAGGAAGGTCCTGTAGCTTGACCTTATTTGACCCTTGGTGCCCAGCCTTGTCATGGCAATTGATCTCTTCAAAAAAGTCATGCAAACATGACATAACCCTATCCACCCCCTCCTTATTCCAAATCCTCTCACTTACTCACTTTTAGCCTCTGAGTACCTTAAGTACTGCAAAAACGTTATTTTAGTAAATTGATAATTATTATACTATCTAAACTGCTAACTTTAAACCTAGTCACGACCTACTTTATAAGTCCAATTTTTTTTAAAAAAGTTGCCAAATTTTTAAACACTCCTGCAACTGTTATATTGTTGAAATCCTGCAACTAAGCACATTTAAGCATTTCCTTGCCAGATTTATGATAAGGTGTTCCTTTTGAAGAAGCTGTTGTGGCAGACATGAAAATAAGTTTTTTTTAAAAAATATGACATTTCCTTTATGTGGACCCACTTACCTTTGGACATGTCTATGGTTTAGAAGTTCATGGGCCATCATTTCATTTATCCCCCTTCATCAGCTATATGAGGAGTTGTTGTGTCAAGATTTTAACCAGATGAATTCTTCTGATAGTATCAGAATTAGAGTTTTTGTTAGTTAGGCATAATTGCTGGTTAATCGCCTAGTTTGATACTATTTAATATTATATATTTATTTTGTTTAGGTTCATCGGAAGCTGCATTCACTGCTAAAATGGCATCTGAAGATAATTGTGGAGGTTCAAGTGTAAAGCTGATAAATCCATTACAAATCGTCTGAAAATGGTTCTATTGACTAATTCAGAGCACTGGCAACTCATGCTGAGGATGCTCAAAGACCTAATTAATTATGAATTTATATATGATCAACCAGCGATTTATGCTGAGGATGGATTGACCTATCTTAATATTTGGTGACCAGATGAGCGAATCTGGAGGAAATTGCTATGAAGTATGAATGAATACGTTTATGATCTGATAGAGTTTTGGAATCAAGAGGCAGATGGGTTTTCTGGTATTTGATTGGCCAAAGAGTACTTGGGCGCAGTAGCCCTGAAAGTAGTATAAATAGTCATTCATTCCCTTCTGATAAACACCTCTTGTTTGCCCATCTTTTCTGTTTGTTTGAAATAGCTTAGAGAAACTAGAGTGGGGAAGGTGGGATAGAAGATCCCTGATAGGCGCAGGTGATCATGCCTGGAGTAGCTGGTGCTTCCAGCTCCCATGCCTCCTCCTTATGAGAAACCAGTGGGAACCTGGCCATATGGCTACTAGCGGATGCGCTGACTGGCTGCCAACCTTGCAGGGTGCAGCGCAGGGGTGCCTTAGCTACCCAGGAAGGGGGATGGACTCTCAAGGTATGCCCAGATGGGTTGGTGAAGGGTTGCGAGGGTGGGGCAGCGCAGAAGTGCCTGAGCTACCCAGGAAGATGGAAGGACTTTCCAGGGCACATGCTGATGACACTTGGGGCTTAAAGCAAAGCTGTTGGTGGTTAGTTGGTAGGTTGGATGCAGAACTTGTAGGGGTTGGTATTCCAATGAAGGCAAAATGGCAAAGGACCAACCAGTCTTCATACTGGTTGGCCTGGCACATTAGCGGAGCCCATGGTCAATTTTGTGACATGTTGGATGGCTTTATCCGGTATGGAAGCAATCCAAAAAATGATTCATTGTCCCACAGGGTACTTAGCGCTGTGAGGGACCCTGGGCAATTGCCACCATCTTTTCACATCATGAAGAAATATCCCAGATGAATCTCCCTGTGCCATCATCTCTTCAGCTCCTGAATCATCCTTTTGGGCTCAAGCTAAAGGTAAACAAATCATGTGTCAAAATTGCTTTGAATTTGAACACTAAAAGGCAAAATGATCTCTCTTGCCCACATGGGCTATATCAGAAGTTGTTGAATTACTGACCAAATCTGCAATGGAGGTTGAGGACATGGTTCCAAATTGGGACTCAATCTTATCTCTGTAGCTAAAACTTATTTAAGGTAAATTTGAAGAGAAACTTGAAGCTGAATCCTTAACTAACCTCCAAAATTAAAATTCAACCAGAAATATTCAGTCAAGTTTTGATTAAATTAAAAATTAAAAATAATTACAAATCAGATGCTGGTGGTGATAATAGCAATTCAAAACCACCTTATCAAATGGTAAGCAACAAATCAGTGCTCAGACTGGTTTATCAACTTAGTAGAGCCCTGCACTTTTAATTCTTAACCTGTGGTGGTTTCTGGAGGAAGTCAATGAAGAGAACACACATGTGGTGTCAGAAAATTTCCTTTCTAATTTTTTATCAAGAGGTTTGATGCACCAATACTGCATCACTTCAAACAGAAAAAGGATAAGCCCAGCTACAAAAATTCTCATGATTTTGAAGTGAAGGCAGCTGAGCGCCAGCAGAATATCCCTTCACATGTACAATCACAATTTGGAAGATAGTCTTAGTGATGGTATCCCACCCCCTAAATTCTCTGCATACTTTGGGGATGAATTTAAACCAGATAGCATGACTCTTGCCACAAGTGCTGCTAAAACTATCATGGAGGTAGAAGCAGCCCTCTAAATAATAACCTCAAACAAAAGTCAACTGTAAAGTCTAGATGACACTGTCATAGTTGATTACTTTTCATGTTGATGCTGAATAGAAGCTTATCAACTACTGTGAAGTGCTTACTTACACTGGTCTCCTGCCTGACAATGATTATCTTACCCATCTTGAACCTTATCTTCAAGATCATCCCACTTCTTTACTCTCTGATTTAGAGCAGTTTAGTTTAGAGGTTACTAAAGATAATAATATACCCATTGGATGTCATCCTCAGCCACATCAGGGTAGAGCTGTAGCTACTATGGCCTAGTTGTAGGTTATTTTTTGCTTCAGTGAGCTTTTTTATCTCTTTAATATATTATTATTATATATGCTGATAAGAAGGGTTCCCTGGCCCTATTATATTGAATAAAACATAAATATATATACATACAAAAAATGATTTATATTTATATTATTATTAGGTGTTTGGTATTCTTTTAGTATGAGTATATTTTTAAGCAACTACTAAGCTAATTAATTGATGGCCTAAAGAAATTGAAGAAGAGACTAGAAATCCTAACAAATTCATAAAAAATAGTCAGATATCTATCTTGATTTTTATATGGTTTGAGGGGAAAAATTTAATTCATAATGCTTTAATTAGTCAAATTTTAACCCTTAGAATATCTTTTATATTCATTACATGACAAAGCTCAATTTTTATTAACTAACAAGCGGAGTTACCCAGCATTGCTCAGGTTTATTTATGAACTCGCGCTGATAGCCTAAAGGCTGTGCCAACACTACGCTTGAGCTAATCAGACTAACAGCTCCGCTGTTGCCCTCATGGATGGTGAGCTGATTATCCTAAGTTTACTTAATATCTACTTAATAATTATAATAATCTACTTAACTCTAACAGACTTTTATTTAATTTCGGGTGAGCAATTTGGTGAATTATTTGATACTATTTGCCAATTCTCATCCACTCGCCAAAATAAATTGAACCTATCAGACTCGATAGTTTCAGAGGTCAGTCAATCAGTGAATGTGTTTTATTTAGATCGTTGTTGTGTGGGTAGAGAAATTACTGTCAGGAGGCGCGTTCGGCATTAATGTTACATTTCTGTGGGTTAGCAACCCTCGTGAGTCACCTGAGCAGATGATGGCTTATGTTCGAAGCCCTCTATAATAAAATTGGATAAACTAAAATTCAATATAAAATAAGAGTTTGAAAATGGATTAATGGATAAAACACAAAATTGGCGGATCGGCAAAGATCTTTGTTTCTTATTCCCATGATAGCAAAACTTATAAACATCCTTGTCATTTAATATTGATTACCCAGACGTTATAAAACCATTTATGCAATCGCCTCCACCCATGGACATTGTATAAATCGAAAGTAGACATAGTTTTTCAGAACATTTCAAACAAATTAAAGTAGCTAAAATTTCTGTATAAAGGCTAGATGTTTTAATTTACCTTTGAACTCCTAATAACTAATTTATAATGCAAGAACTTTATTTCTAATTGAATAGAAAATATTCTCAAATTATTTGCCACTTTATCCATCAAGGACAATTTTATTCAATAAGTAAATTAGTGTGTATCAATTAACTTGATTTGGCCGAGGGTCTTTTGTTAACAAGGTGGAAAGGTTTGGAATCTACACAATTTGATTATGGATCATGTAGGCTCATCAATACTATAAAAAGAGCCTGTTGTTATATGTCTTAAGTTATTCCTAATGGGCGATTATTTTTTCAACTACACTACAACAGTATTTCAAGTTACAAACTTGATAAGCCTAGTCTGTGCATCTCTGGTTTTCTTTTACATCATATGGCTAAGTAAGTCATATTTTTAACTAAGCTAATATCAGGAATTACAAAGCCTATATTTGTTAGTCGCGTAACTCTCAAGATTCAGATGGCAATCGCTTTTGTAGATATCCTTCGACACCTGAATAACATTTTCAATTATGTTGAAAATTATTCTGCATGCGCATTTTTAGGATTCTTCTACTGCCTTCTTTTTCATATCAACACTTATCTCAATTTTGCAATTGCGTTAAACCTTCATAAGACATATTTATGTGAAACTATTCCAAGTGACAGGTTCACATACTCATTATATATCATTCCTTTTATAGCTGCTCTAATTATTGACTTGATTCCTTTTGGTAAGAAGAAATCCAACTAGTCTAATTTTTATAGCATTTGATGCTTATGGTTCTGGGCTTACTATGTTTTGCTTTTTCAAGGCAGAAAGAGATTTATATGAGTCTATGAAGGTGTTGGTTTTCTACATCACCAATTACCCTTTTATAATATATTGCTTCTATGTACCGTTGGCTATAATGTTGAAACAATACTGTACTGAGCCAGATGCAGTTCCTACTGACCCTGAGTCTCAGCTTCTTATTGGTGCACAGGATCCTCTCTCACGGACCCTTGTACTTAGAGTGTAGGTGTATTATGAATTTTCTAACTTATTAGATCACTCTATCCTTTGGCTTGTTTCTTATGCCATACTGGATCTATTGCCTTTGATATCTATGTCTCAATATATGGTGAAGCAACCAACTTTTTAGTATCCTGGTCATTTTTGGGGCAGAGTATCAACGGCGCAGTCAATATGTTTTGTTTCTTGATTGATCCTTTTATACTTGAGTCATTTAATCCTCCAAACCATACCTTGATTGATGACCCTGAAGAATTATCTGATAATGAAGAAGCTAGTATGCATCATAATATTATCAATGAAGATATAGATGAAACTTCAAACAAAGAATATGACAAGCAAGAATGTATAACCGAATCTTTTGGTTCAAGCAGTCCATGCTCTGAACATAGAATACAAGGATGTATACCTATTCCTTCTAGTTCAAATAATCCTCGGTCTGATTGTTATATTGATCGTGATAGATTAGAACGGATGGATCCACATTCTAGGTACTATACAGCCCCAATAGCATGTCCTCATTCAAGTAGTTTGGAAGAATGGAAGAAGAAAGGATGGCATACTTCAGATATGCATTTGCATCCCAAATTCCTATTTAAAAATTAATAAAATTATTCTCGTTTTGTTAATTATATAATTAAGGTTAAATTATAATATTTTAAAATTTACTTATAGATAAAGTATTATATCATAGTTAAAGACAAGATTAGTTATTCATTGAATAGCAATCACATTCTTTTGCTAACAATGATGCTTTAGTAGATTATTTATGTTAAACAAGAGGATCTGAGTTTAATTATATTATACCTTAATTAAGCTATAATAGATAGAACGCCAGCTTATTTTTATATCGCAGCTTATATAGTTAGGCTTTAATTATGACTAGCTGATTTACCCGAGCTTCGCTACGGTGTCTAGATTTTCAGGCGATTCAAATTTATAAGTTAGATTTTATATATAGTTAAGCAATTCCTATTCGGGCAATTCTAATTGCTCAATCGAAGCAACCAAAACCACCAACCACTCAACTAAAACTAACTAAACTTATCAAATCAACCAATAACTAATCACCCCTCAAAAATAAACTGAGTCCTATTGATTTGACCAAAAGCCATCAAACACTCAGCCAAACAAAATAAACCTACCGAGTCAATCAAATAACACCAAACTGCTACCCAAAACATCTCTCTATATATTTAAAATCATTGTATACATGTCATGTCTTCCAAAATACTAAATCAACTTCTACTTAACTTGCCAAAAGTATTTTATCAATTAGGGGAACCAAATTGTGCAGGTTTTTCTAAGATTATATAAAACCAACATCAAGATTCCTGTGCTTTGCTATGGCGTTTAAACTTTATCAGATAATCCATATTGATAAACCACCAAAACGCTTAGCTAAAACCATTGAATATACCAAATCAACCAATCACCAACTGCCTTGCAAAACTAAAAAAATCGAAACCAAAACCACCAACCACTTACTAATAACTAAAACCATTGAATATACCAAATCAACAAATTTCCATCCGCTTCTCATTCATAAAAAACTAAACTTATCGAAACAACCAAAATCACCAACCTCTTACCAAAACCAATTAACTTATCAAATCAACCAATCACTAACTTTATTTAAACCGTTAAGCTTATTAATCAACACAAACCCACCAACCGCTCGACAAAACCATTTAAACTACCGAATCAACCGAACATCAAACTTCTCGGCCGTAACAATATACCGATTTCCATTAAAAACATAAAATTTTAACTTGTTACATATAAAACTTTTTATTTTACTATGAAAATTAAAAATCGGGCTTCGAGGTGCACACGGACCCCCTCCCGTCCACATATAGCCAGATTTTCAGAGCTCTACATGCTCTAGTTTTGGCTGGGCATCGCGCACACACATATTTGCTTTTATATATATAGATTGTAAAGGTAGCAAAGGTAATACTGAAAACTCTACATAAGTAATGATATCATCTCTAACATAATTATGATATTAGGTACAGATATTTATTTGAGTGAATTTATCTTTAACCTAGTATATGGTCAATTTTTATTATAGCTTATAGACAAAAAATACTTATCTCAAAGTGTTAGTAAAAACATAAACTTGTTCTAAACTCTTAATTTAGCTCAAGCAAAATATCATTAAAAAATTATCCTTTTCTTTGCTGATTGATTAAACTTAAAAATTTCTATTATAATCGCAGATGTTATACTTAGTAGCACTTAAAAATAGCTTAATTAAGAAACAAAACTCTGTAAATTGAAATAAAGTGAGTTAGGAATACCAGAAGATGGACTTTACTAATTGCAAAAGTTGGATTTAAGGCTTGGGAGATGCTTGCTGGGTGTTTGGTTTACCAAAATCCAACAATTGGGGATTGATACCACTATATAATAAAAATAATTAACTTCAAAAACTTAGAAAGTTAGGGTTTTAAAGGTTTTTTATTAAGCACTGGGGGGATAGGAAAAACTGAACCCTCTCAATATCTGACCATATAGTATTTAAAATGGTATTGAAAGTTGAAGGGAATTCATTGGTAAGTTTGGGACAGCTTGTTACCATCCAGAAAAGGAATTATGCAAGTTCAGCCTATTGAAGCTCACAAAACTTGCTTCAATTTAGCTAAATGATGGATGGGGAACTAGTGTTAGGCAATACATACCCATGGGGTAATAATCTGATATATTTTAGCCAATTCCCATTAGCTAAAATTCTTGCACCTTGGGGGACCCCTTCCACACCTATAAAAGGTTTAATACCCACATTGGTTCTTGAATGGACCTGGTTTCAGCTGGGGAATTACCATCTGATGGACATAGGGTCTGCCACATGGTCAGAGTAAATTGACTGCTCAACCTTGTTTGTATTGCCCATGGAGTATTCAAAATTATGTTACCCCAATTTGCGGGGTTCCACAAGAATTGGACAGGGTCTTTTGGCCAATATTTAGATATTAAATAAATCATATCAATGTCTTAGACTTGAAAAATCTGACTTTTCCCCTTTTGAGCTAATTTCGCACCACAATATTCTTATCTTGTAGCTGGGAGGGTAAATGTCTGATATCACCACCCTCAAGAATGTTGGGGAAAGAATAGGGCTGAGGAATCAGCCATGAACTCAATTGATAGTAACTCTGGTAGCAAGGGATTTGATGGAGTACTCATCTCCTCACTTGTATGTGACTACAAAAGGGCCTACCCAAATAGACCCAAGTTTTTCCCTTCTAGGGGTGATACAATTGTTATAGCAAAGCACCAAGTCAGATACTTGGAAGGAAGGAAGAGAGGCCCAGAGCTCATTAGCAGCTCAACTCTCTTTTGTGACAGTCTTTGCCAAGTAGGTCATCACCTCTGATTGTAGCTGAATGATGTGCTGAGCTAACTTCTTCATGGCTTTCTCAGGGTCAGTCCTATCAGTGAAAATGTCTTTGGCTAATAATGCTGGCACCCCAGGTTTTTGTCAATACAACACATGGAAAGGAGACATCTTAAGGATCGGTGGTAACTGATATGGTAGGCCATGAGGGCACTGGGTAAGTACTGGTCCCAGTGAGGGGGCCTGAAGTGTACATTTTGCGCAATATAGAAACCAGGGTCCCATTGGCTCTTTCCCACAATACCAATGGTCAAAGGGTTGTGGGGGCAGAAAAGAGCTGTTGCATGCTCATGGAAGTCATGAGAATCTTTACCACTCAGAAGTTGAAGTATTTTACCATTATCACAGAGCAAAGCTTGAGAGCAACTGTGTTGGGTAAAGATATACTGGTGGAGGAAGTGGCTGTGGCTTTTGCAATCTGAGCTGGGATAGCCACTGCCTCGACCCATTGGGTAATTGATCAATGCCAACCAATATATATTGGTTTCTACCCGTAGTTTGGGGTAGAGGGCCAACCACATAGAGATTTATTGTGTGGAAAGGCTGTTGATGAATGGTAGGTTAATATGATACTTGCTTTTTTGTCTGAATTGCTTTTTGCATGTCAGACAAGCATCCAAGACTTTGACGACTGTCTCCATGATTCCCTCCCAATAATAGAATTCTTTTACCCACTCATAGGTTTCTGAACTCCGCTATGCCCTAGGAGGGCATGAGACTCCATAATGACAGGTACTCGCTCTGAGGGTCAGAGGTAGGGTAACCAGTTCACCCCTACTTCCTTTTATATAATTTCATTATCCACCTTTGTGTTACAGAAATGTCAAGCTATCATCTTCTGGACTGGTTTGTCCTCATTCTCCCAAGCATCAGGGGTCATTAGAAAATCATGTAGCTGCTCTGCTTCACTATCATCTAAGTGAAGGATGGGCAGCCAAGTCAACCCATTAACATTCATGTGACTCATCCCAGCTCAGTCTACAATGATCATAAAATAGTGCTGGAGCTTTAAAGCCCAGCGTGCCAACCGCTCAGTGGGATCCTTCATATTTTGTAACCACTTTAAAGAGGCTTGGTAAGTAACCACTTTAAATGAGGTCCTATATAAGAAAGGGCGGTAATATTTAACAGCAAGCAAGATGGCCAGGCATTCCTTCTCAATAATGCTATAGTTGCGTTCTGCCTTAGAGAGCATCTTGCTAAAATGTGAAGTGGGGTGATCTACCCCATGCTCATCTAGTTGAGCCAAGATAACTCCAACTGCATAATCAGAAGCATCAGTAAACAGCATAAATGGTTTACTATAATCAGGCTGGCGCAGGATTAGCCTTTACTGCAGCAACTTTTTTAGCATTTCAAAAGCAGTTTGTTGTTCCACTCCCCAAAGGAAAGGGGTATTTTTGGTGTCATATGAGGGGCTCTGTTAGATTCTGTAATTAACTCAAAATATAAACCCTTTGACAACCAACATATCGGTCAATTACCCACTTAATGCTTAAGCTAATACTCTAATTATAACCCATTTCAATAACACATCTTGGGCCAATTATTGCAACAAAGATTTAATTAAATTATTAAAAACTTAGCCCAAATATACTCGCATACTTAGGCCAACTGTGGGAATTTATATGGCCACATTATTCAGCTTGCAAATTATCTAAGCATCAATTAATTTAAGATTATTGTTTCATCTATTTAATTTAGCTTATTTATTAAACTTTGAGATGATGATTGATTATTCTGTCTCATTGGCAATAATCACCAATTAAATGGTTAATCATAATTCTCATAGGATCGTATCCAATGATAATTATGGTTACAATTTTATCAGGAATTGTTGCCAACAATTTGGAGATGAGTAAATTGACTCAAAATGGGTAATTACTCATGGGAAATCGTCAGGTTTGGTAGCCAACATGTGGGCTGATATGAATAGCAATTTAATAACGCTATTCCTTGTGAATATCAGCTGGAATATTTCCCAAGATTGAACCAATATCCCTTTTCTGTCAGCTAGGTGTGCTGAGATCATTGTAGATATCCCTTTTTGACTAGGTGTGCTGAGAACCTTGTGGATATACCTTTTCTATTGGCTAGGCATGCTGAGAACCTCATGGTTACCATGAGTACCCCATAACACATGTTCTTCATCATTTTACTCTATAAATATTCCCTCTATTTACTAATAAAAATACCTTAGTACTGTGAATACTTTATTGTTTTCAATTGTTAATTGTTTACTTCAGAGTGAAGTTGTAAAGAAGTCTTCCTGTCTAAGTGTCAATGCCAGAGTGAGGCCAAAGTCACTTCAAACCTTATATTGCCAGAGTAGGGCTGAAGCTACCCATTATCTGACTTGACTAGGCTAATTGTCTTCATACAATTAGCAAATTTATGATTTTTCCCAGAAGTCAGTAGTTAAGCAAACCTGTGCACCAGTAGAAACCCCACAGTTTTTACATGTGGTGCTCACTATAGGGGCTGAGTCAAGTTTATAAGAACATAATAATGCCAAATTATTTAACTAATATGGAACATTGAAGAAATGAAGAAACAGAGTCATCAGCAGACCACTAGGAATTATCCAATTAGAGGCTGGAATGCTGGTGGATCCTCAATACATCTATCTATCAACGATTGGAGTAAATGAGAATGCCATAACAATTTATGAACCACCTTCAGAGTGAATCTGATATAATATACTTAGCATCAGTGATATCCTAATATGAGAATTCCAAATTTTTCTGACAGATACATTAGACTGAAGCTGTGGATTATTTCACCTCACTATCAATCAGGAAGAGCGGAGATGACACTTCAAAAACTTCCTTAATATGAATACCTCATCATTAATAGGATATTTGCGGAGCGTTGTAATATTGGCAATTATAAAATCAAATATGTACAGCTGACTACCCAAAACATGAGAGCCATCCAAGTACAGCAGCAGGCAGTGATCGCTGAACTTGTTGAGTATACTCAAAATAACAGCGTACAACAGGCGCTGATGCAACAATTAGATGTCAGTTTTCAGCAGATTTGCACCAGTTTGGATTCCACATTACAGTGTGTCCACCAATCAAATACCCAAATCAAAAATCTGGTGGCCAAATTAAATACAAAACTTTGGGAATAGTTGAGGAGATCATCAACCAAATTGGGTTAAATTACTGATGGAAACATGGTGTGGATAAGCATTGCCAATTAGCTGAATCAAATATCGCTGATTTGATTCGAGCTCAGGAGGCAGTTGTGCCAATGGCTGCAGCCAACACTGAAACTCACACAGTCAGCTTGATTTAGTTAAAGAAAACAGGAAATTAAGAATACCATTGATGATATGGAAAGAAAATTTGAATGACTCAACGAAGAAATGAGATCTAAAATCAATAAGCTTTGCACAGAAATAGAAATTGTCAACAAGGACGCTTTAGAATCAGCAACTCAATCTGAATTAGATTTGTTGAAACTCAAAGTAATTAAATTAAATGATGAAATGTCCAAGTATGAGTAAAGAGAACCAAGAATTGTATGAGCATATATTCCATATCCAAACCTGAGAGGGCAAGTTTCAGAAGGAAGTTGAAACTCTGAAAATGACTTTACAAGAAGAAATTGATAAGAATCATCAACTTTGGAAAAACGATCATAAATGCCTGGCTTGGGAAGATAAAACCCTGAGACGATTGGATAACCTCAAAGACTCTAAGTATACTTGTTCACATGATGAGTACCATGAGGCGAATTTATTCAAGGAGGAATTGGCACCCATTGAAGCAGAGAGTATTGCCAACAGCACTGTTCAATCTGTTCATAAAATGCCCCCGATCATTGTGGTACTTCCTGGAGTAACACCTGAAGCAACTCCAATGTCTGGTCAAATCCTGAATAGAAGTGCTGGTCCAATTATTGTTGAAGATTTCAAGAGTACTCCAAAGTTGCCTGTTTTCCATTGAGATAATGCGCCTGCCTTCTTCCAGTTATTTGAAATGACGATGTACAGTTATAGTGACTGACAAAAAGTTGTCACTATCATGAAATATTTTGATACTTTGTGCCAAAACCTAGTTTTGCCTTACCTTTGTGGGGAGAACTGGAGTTACAAGGAGGCGAAGGAGGCGATTCTGACTAAATTTGGTATTCCAGATAAGATGGCAGCTCAGAAACAAGAATTCATGGGTATTCAATTTAAAAAGGATGAAACCATGTGTGCATCGCCAATCATTTCTATGAGGAAGCTCAGATCCTCAATGGGGCCAATATGATGACCAATTTTGATGAAAGAATTGTGATGCAAAATGTGTTGTGCCCTCATCGAGAATTACACCAAAAGATGTTTTCCACTTTGACCAGTAAATACACCATTGCTCAAATGGTAGAACAACTAAGAGTTTTATCAGCAACGTTTGACACACCAAATCATACATATAAGTCAAATAACTATTCAAACAATAAGGGATCAGGATGATTCCCTGACAAATCAAGAGATTTCAACAATCATGGGAATCAAGATAAACTGAATGAAGGAGCTAAACCATTCAAGCCTCATTTAACTTGAAATAAATGTGGACAGCCTGGGCACTTCACCAATAACTGTGGACAATGCAAACCAAAGGATCAGGTTAACTTAGTCCAGCATAATGATAAACAGGAAACTTCTGACAGGCAGGGAAAAGACCATGCAGTCTAGATGCGGAATAGTCTAGAACTGCAGGTAACCAAGTTCCCTGGATAAATCAGATACTTTGGACAAGTTGGATTTATTTGCAGATGAGCCTGAGTTAGATCCCCTTCATCAGATTGTGTACCAAGATAAAACATAATAATATGATTGAAATCAAAGGAGATTGCCCCTCTTATTGAATACCAAGTTAGATGGAGTTAATGTATTAATTCCAATTGGTACAATTTGAGAAACGTTTCCTGATATATCAGCACAGTTAATTCATACCTTAGATTTGGCCAACGAATCTGCTATACATGCAGTAAACACTAGCTTATCTTATTTTTTTGAGTGCACATATACAGATATTTTGGTGAACTGAATCCCCATCAGAGCAATAATTGACAGTGGAGTGCTGATTAATATAGTATCAACCAAATTAGTAAAGTAATTAAAGGTTAAACCAAATTTGGAGCATTGGAAGTAGTATGGGATGGCAGGCCCTGACCCTACAACTTCCTGTGGAGCCAATAGCGCTCTACCGCTACAGTTTGGATCCTTGGTTGTATCAGCACCAGCGATTGTTCTAGCCAACCAGAATTATGACATACTAATTGGCACTGACTTCATGTGGAAGTATGGGGTCAAATGTGACTTTGAGGAAGACACTTTGACGATTATGGGGCAGACGTTGCCGCTGGTATATTAACGCAAGGGGAAAGCACCCCTTATTAGATGAAACAATTTCATCAACTTAGTCTATAAGGATGGAATACTACCTATTAGTTACAAATTAGTTTGAAGAAAAGTCCAGAAATTGCCTAAATACGTAAACAAAAATTGTGGATTCCCAATCTGTTCTAAAGACGATGTCATAATTCAGCTGGGAATGCAACAAATTGTGAAGACTGGACTGACCTTGGAGATCCCAAAGCAGTTATATTCAGAAATCGAAGCTCCTTAGCAACAATCAAGGATTGAACCTTGGTTAGCCTCAGGAATTTTAATCCCTGGTCATGAGGAGATTCAGATCCTTTTAGCCAATCTGGGAAAATCTCCAATAAAGGTCAAATGACACCAGGTGGTTGCATTCGCCCAACTAAAACTGGTATCAGAGATTTGTTCCTTCCACAAATTTGGTAAAAAAGATGAATTGGGACTTCCAAAAGAAACTGACGGAAATATTCATATGCTAATCAAATGGGATTGATTAACTGGATTAATGGAAGACCAGAAAAGATGAAGTTCTGGCCTTATTTGATAAATACCAAGTTATTTTCACACAAGATGTCCATGATCTTGTGTGTGCAAATGATGTTTTACACCGAGTCAATACTGGGGATGATGGGCCAATTTGATTGAGGCCTATTTGATGGTCTAGGGCAGCAGAGGCAGTTGTTGCCAAAGAAATTGAAAAACTCTTGGATCATGGAATTCTTGTACCATCGTCCAGCACATGGGTGAGTACTATATTAATAGTTAAGAAGAAAGACGTTTTGAATTGAGTCATAATAGATTACTGATGGTTAAATAAAATCACAAAAAGGGACTTGTACCCCCTGCCTAGGATTGATGACATGCTGTATCAGTTAGGAGGAGCCAAGTTTTTCTCCGCCATGGACTTAACCTCTGGATATTGGCAGATAGATATGCCCCCAGAAGTCCAAGAGAAGTGTGCTATTATCACAGCACAGGGGTTGTATCAGCCAACGAGGATGCCTCAAGGCTTATGCAGCGCCCCCATGATATTTCAACGGGCTATGGTCACAATTTTGTCAGATTTGAAGCTGTCCTGTGTCCTGGTCTATCTGGATGACATTAATGTATTCAGCTGAATGTTTACCAATCATCTACAACATCTTGAGGAGGTATTTAAGTAACTGGCCTCAGCAAATCTCAAAATCAATCCAAGAAAATGCAAATCTTTAAGGAGGAATTAGAATACTTAGGATTTGTAATTAACGCTGAGGGACTTAAGCCCCAAGTCCAAAAGATAGAAGCAATTAATTGGATGCTAGTCCCCAAGAGCATGTGTGATACACAAGTTTTCCTTAGAATGGTTGGCTACTATCGCTGATTCATTGAGAATTTCAAAAAAATAACTGGGCCGCTTTTTCACCTTTTGAAAGATCTGAAGAAGGATTTATCTGGAGTGATGAGGCTCAACTTGCATTTGATGAATTAAGGAGATACTTGATGACAAGTCCGATTTTAAAAATACACAAATTTTGAGAAGACATTCATTATTCAATCAGATGCATCGCTGATGACAATAGAAGCCGTCCTTAGCCAAGTGGATGATAAGGGGATGAACACCCTGTAGCATATGTCAGCTGAACACTGTCAAAAGCCAAGAGGAACTATACAATTACAGAGTGAGAGTGTCTTGCAGATATCTATGCATGAAAGCAGTTTTGAGTCTATATCCATGGAATGCACTTCAAGGTAGTGACCAACCACGCCTCTCTCTGATGGCTTCATAACCTTAAAGAACCAGAAGGGAGATTGGCGTGGTGGGCTTTGAAGTTACAGGCCTACGACTTTGAGATAGAACATCAGGCGGGAGATAAGAATCAGAACGTTGATGGTCTGTCTATGTTGCCAACTGTTCTTGCTGTGCAAGATTGTGATGATGACCTATTTGAGTGAATAATCCATGGGGAATTTCAGGAAGAGCCAATCGAAATTGAAAAAGTATTAAAGAAGGCAATGGAAAATACTGAACTCATTAATGGACAATTATTCAAAATAATGAATGAAAAGAGGCTTTTATTTCTGAAACCATCAGAACGCACTGAGAAAATTTGGGCTGCCCATAAGGTCAATGGACATGGTGGGTTAAAGAAGACGCTTGAACATCTCCTGCAATACTACTATTGGGAATCACTGAATTTTGATGTTACCAATTATATCACCTGTTGTGTGGAATGTCAGATCCATAAGCCCCATAAGTTTGTGACGAATTACTGATTAGTGAAGCCAGGGTTTGCTTGGCACAAGGTTTCAATTGAGTTATGGGGCCACTAAGTGTGAGTACAGGTGGTGTACATACATAATAGTAGTGATTGACCACCTTATGAGATGGGTCAAAACCTGAGCCTTGAGTCAAGAAGATGCCTTAAGTACTGCCAAGTTCATCATGGAGCAGGTGGTATACCGACATGGGTGTCCTCAAGTGTTGCTGAGTGACAATGGGACTAATTTTACCTCATTTGTAATTCCACACCTGAATGAACTAATGGGAATTAAGGGGGTGGTGTCTGCACCCTATCAGCCTGAAACAAATGGAGTTGTGGAACGAGTCAATGGGACACTTGCCGCTATGCTAAGGAAGCTGATCTTGGGTAAAGAGTCATCTTGGGAATCTTATCTAAGTTTGGTAACTTTTGTGCATACTATCAGTTTCTATTTTGCAACAGGAAAACTGCCATTCAAATTATTGTATGGTCATAGAGCAGCATTGCTGTCAATTCTTTATTCAGCAGTGAAGCTGACTCTGGGGATGAGCACAGAAAATATCTATATTGACTTGTGAACATAATAGTGGATCTACAATCTCAAGCCTATGATAAAATAATCAAGAGAAGGGTTCAGGGGGACCATCTAGTACTAAAAAAGAGAAGGGTTCAGACTAAAAAGCTGATGATAAGAGTTGATCCACTCGCAGGGAATTTACCATTGGAGATCAAGTAGCCTATTGCGATACCTATGGGTTTGATCACCAAAATAAGCTAGATGCATTATGGTTGGGACCATTTGAGGTTATTTCAAAAATGGCGAACAATGCCTACACAATAAAGAAAATATCTGATGGTCACGCGATTAATAGAGTACACAGCAAATTTCTTAAAAAATGGTATTTAAAAAATTTTAAATTTAAAAATTTAAAAATAATGAAAAAAATGGATAAGAAATAAAAAAAATAAAATAATAAAAAAAGGTATTTTAAATTATTTTTATTTAAGCCTCAGGTTGCAAATTGTGAGCTCCTCTTTGATGCCTCTGGGGGGAGGGAGGTTGAATGACTATGTTGTGGAAGAGATTGCTGAAGTAAATCTGAGATCAAATACTTGTAAGAGATAGAGTAAGCTGAAACCAAGTTCTATTGAACTTGGGGAGGATTCTGAGAATATGCAACAATGGGAAGAGTAATGGGGACATCCAGTTCAGCAAGTTGGGAAACCCCAGATCAGGGAGGAAAACAGCAATGCAGGAATATGCAATCTGAAAACAAGTCCATGTAATTTCAATACGGCACAGGTTCTGAAAGCTGTGTCTGGAGTGCTTGATGACGGGTTTCATCAAGAACACTTGGCATATAAGAGAACAGCAAACAAGGGAAATGTGCAGGGGGCTGCTGAGCCATATCACTGATTATCACCATTATGGGAAGATATCGCCAGATAGTCTTAGTTGTGAATTAATCATGCAGGCAGCAAATAGCATTTTGAAGGCGGTGGCTGCGGGTCTCCTGGAACTGGAAGGGAAAGGAAAAGTGAAAATTTGGCAATGTGGGGAGTGATATAGCCCACATACATAGTACTTGCCCTGCAAATCTGAGTGCAAAGGAGGAAGAATTTCAATCAAGTAAACTATCAAGGTCATGAGGTGCAAAGGAGATATTAAGTGCCTCAGTCAATTTACCCAAAGTTCATGATATGGAAGTTCTGCATGCTAGTTGTTACCAATTGTCAATTTGGTAGACAAGGTAGTCAGTTTATAAGGTTTGGCCAATTCAGAAAAGTAACTCAGGTAGAAGATCTGACTCAATCAGGAAAGATTGATCTAAGTCAGGAGTAATTGCCTTGTTATTCTTAAGGGCAATTACTGGATATAGCACAATGGAAGCTGAATCCAGTAGTGCCTCAAAATTGAGCCCAGCAACAAGAGAACGAGGGATGAAAGAATGAGATTTAAATGATGAAACCACCAACCCTGTCCCCTCTTTGGAAATTGGCACCATGGCGGGAAGAGCTGAAGAGGGGATTGCTGAATCAAGTTGACTTGGGGGGCTGGATCTAGATGGAATGGAAAGGATACCTTTTAAAGCAGTTTGTGACATCTCCCAAAAATGGGAGACATCCGCTTTGTTCAGACTAGATAAGTCCATTCATAGAAAGAATTAATTTTGATGAAGACATTTTTTAACTGATAATTTGGTCAAGTGGGGGGATGTGTGGAATTCATATGACCACATTATCTAGCTTGCAAATTATCTAAGCTTCAATTAATTTAAAATAATTGGTTCATTTATTTAATTTAGCTTATTGATTAAGCTTTGTGATGTTGATCAATTATTCCATCCCATCAGCAATAATCATCAATTAAATGGTTAATCATAATTCTCATAGGATCATATCCAATGATAACTATGGCTACAATTTTGTTGGGGATTGTTGCTGACAATTGGAGATGAGTAAATTGACTCAAAATGGGAATTACTCATGGGAAATCGTCAGGTTTGGTATCCAACATGTGGGCTGATATGAATAGCAATTTAATTATGCTATTCCTTGTGAATATTGGCTGGAATATTTCCCAAAATTGAACCAATATCACTTTTCTGTCAGATAGGTGTGCTGAGATCATTGTAGATATCCCTTTTTGGCTAGGTGTGCTGAGAACCTTGTGGATATCCCTTTTCTATTGGCTAGGCATGCTGAGAACCTCATGGTTACCATGAGTACCCCATAACACATGTTCTTCATCATTTTACTCTATAAATATTCCCTCTATTTACTAATAAAAATACCTTAGTACTGTGAATACTTTATTGTTTTCAATTGTTAATTGTTTACTTCAGAGTGAAGTTGTAAAGAAGTCTTCCTGTCTAAGTGTCAATGCCAGAGTGAGTCTTAAGTCACTTAAATCCTTAAATATTGCCAGAGTGAGGCCAAAGTCACTTCAAACCTTATATTGCCAGAGTAGGGCTAAAGCTACCCAATTATCTGAACTCAACTAGGCTAATTGTCTTCATACAATTAGCAAATTCATGTTTATTCCCAGAAGTCAGTAGTTAAGTGAATCTGTGCACCAGTAGAAACCCCGCAGTTTTTACACCAACCATCTCTGCAACTATACAGCTTGGACTGATTAACTCAATGTCAAATCAATCTGTCTATTCTATCAGAAGCTCAGGCTAAATACACTTGCACAGTTGGGCCAATTATCGCTGCACCAAACTTTAGCAACTAGTCCTGACTAATTAAGACCAATATTAAGAAATCAGCATGAGAAATCGTTCAGTATTGTCCAAATATAACATCTACAAATCACATGATTGAAAAGATGAAAAGAACGGAATTTGCATGATAACACTTTCACATGGACCACCAAAAATGGGAGTACCTAGTGCTATCAAGAGGAACAGCTGAGATCCTGGTTAAGGAGTCTTTTTTGTCAGCTGTATGACAAAAACATGATTGAGTTGGATCAATTTCTGCCTTAGGGCAAATTTTTGTATGTCAGTATGTGTATTTGGCACAATAAAACTTGCACATGGAATTCCTGAATGAGAGTACCTAGTGCTATTGAGAGGGCCAGTTGACATCCCAATTAGGGAGTCGTTTTCATCAGCTATATGACACACACATATTTTGAGCTGGTTCTAAAAATAATTTTTGTATGCCAATATGCATAACTGGCACAATAGCACTTGCATATGAACTTCCCAAATGGGAGTACCTAGTGCTATTGAGAGAGGCCTGCTGACAGCCCAATTAAGGTTACTTCATTTTCTTTAATTGACCATGAAAGTTCCCAGAATTTATATTTTGTCAGCAGTATGACAAAACTCATTTTGAGATGATTTTAGGACAATTTTTTATGCTCATTGTTGCAATTTTCATCCCTGAAATCCTCCCAGATATGAGTGTAATTTGCCACCAATAAAACTAGCAATAGGTCCCAGTCATATCAGTTCATGGGCTGAACTGAGATGGAAAATTAATCTGTGATATTGTGTGATTGAATATGGCCAGGAGATTCCCTAGAGATAAAAATACTGGCTCCTGGATTAATAAATATTTATAAATAACCCAGTCTAAATAAAGGTCTATTTTATTCCATCTTCGTTTGGCTTTTATCCTAAGTTGTTTTTGAGAGTGTTGCAAGCTGTATCCTCAAAATCCACAGCTTGTATCTTTGCCTATCTTGGGGAATTTTCTGAATATAAAGGGAGAATTGAGCTTGAAGTCGACCAAAAGATTCTAGGCAATATTAAATTTTCCAGTGAGTTTCCAAATGGTCAAAATACTTTAAGCCTCAGGAAAAATCAAGGATCTATTGGCTAAACTTTGTCTCAAATATATATGCATGATTTGATTTATCAAGTGAGCGATCCTTGGAATTTCACAATTGGTGCTCACTCAAAATTGGTGACACTATCTGTAAAAGATTCATTTAAACAATAACTGGCTGATTTGGCCATATAGATTATTACAATGAGATGGAAACTAGCTCTGATGCGGGTACCTCCTAATCCATGGATCTTATCACAGCGGGGGAGCTCATGTGGATACAAAAAGCCTGACTGACCTTACATCTGAAAGCAAAGAATGATTAATCATACTTGCCACTTTGGGCCAAAGAAATTACCTGGACTCAAAATTAATATACAATGACCTTAGAATTTATGTTCAAACCAAGCTGGATACTGTGAACATAAACATTGAAGACCTAATAAGTATTAACAATGTTGGTATAATGGCCAATTTGCAACCTTGACCAACATGGAGAAAACAACACATGTTAACAGAAAAATAAGCTAATTTTATATACAACCGTGTCCAAAAATTTAAAAAAAGTCCAAGAGCTTGAAAAAAAACATATAAAATATTAGCAGTGCAATACAAAATAAAAAATATAATAAATAAAAGAAGAAAAAATAAAATAAAAAAGTATTTAAATAAAAATAACAAATATATATATCACACCTAATTACTACTTTAATTTGCACTTAAAAATGGGGAGAGGATCCCACTCTAGAATTGTCAGCAGTTCAGGTCAAATATAACAATAGGATTCAACTTCAGATTCATCAGCTGTTTGGGCTGAAATTAACAATAAGTGGATTTAACTCCAGATTCATTGGCTGTTCAGGCCAAAATTAACAAATGACGATTATCAATGAAGGCTAACTGGGAAAAATAGGGCTTATGTTTGAGTCAAATGGGGGAATATGATGATTCTGTGGTTGACATAAATTAAACCATTTTGCAACCAACAGATTAGGAGATTCTCCACCTAATTCTTGAGCCAATACTCTAATTAAAACTATTGCAATAACTCAGCTCAGGTTGATCATTGCAACATGGATTTTATTATATTAATAAAATCTTGGCCCAAATTCACTCGCACATTTAGGCCAACCATCTCTGCAACTACTCAGATCAGGCCAAATAAATCAATTTCAAATCAATCTAATTATTCTATCAGAATCTTGGGCCAGACACACTTGCACAGTTGGGCCAATTATTCTTGCACCAAACCTTGGCAACTAGTCCCGACTAATTGGGATAAATATTAAGAAATCAGCATGAGAAATCGTTCAGTATTGACCTGAAGGTAACATCTACAAATCACATGAAAAAAAGATGAAAAAAACGTAATCAGCATGATAGCACTTGCATTTAGACCGCCCAAATAGGAGTACCTAGTGCTATCAAGAGGAACAGCTGACATCCCAATTAAGGAGTCGTTTTCATCAGCTGTATGATGAAAACATGATTTAAATTGGATTAATATCTGCCTTAGGGTAAATTTTGTATGTCAGTACATGTAATTGGTATGATAGCACTTGCACATGGTCTTCCCAAATGAGAGTACCTAGTGCATTTGAGAGGGCCAATTGACACCCCAATTAGGGAGTCATTTTCATCAGCTGTATGACGCAAGCATATTTTGATCTGGTCCTAAAATAATTATTGTATTTCAATACATGTAACTGGCACAATAGCACTTGCATATGGACTGCCCAAATGGGAGTACCTAGTGCTATCAAGAGAGGCCTGCTGATGGCCCAATTAAGTGCAAGTCATTTTCTTAGATCGACCATGAATAATCTCAGGATTTGTATTTCATCAGCAGTATGACAAAACTCATTTTAAGATGATTATAGGACCATTTTTCACGCTCATTGTTGAAATTTTTGTCACTGACATCCTCCCAAATATGAGAGTAATTTTCCACCAATAAACCTAGCAATAGGTCTCAGCCATATCAGTTTAAGGGCCAAAAAAGGAGGAAAATAATATGTAAGATTGTGTACTTTAATGTAGCCAGGAGATGCCCTAGAGCTATAAATACCAGCGCCTGATCTAATAATTAATTATCAAATAATTTATTTTAAATAAAGGTCTATTTTATATAATTTTCATTTGGCTTTTATCCTAAGTTGCTTTTTGGGTGTCAGCAAGCTGGGATCTCAAGATCCACATCTTGAAACTTTGCCTGACTCAGTTGAAATTTCCTGATTTCAGCAGGAAAATCAAGCCCAAAATCGGCCAGGATAGTCAGGGATATTTGAGGATGCCTAGTGAGTTTCTGAACAGTCGAAATACTGTAAGCCAGTGGCAAAATTGAGATCCTTCAGCTGAACTTCAGCCTGATTAAGCGTGCAGGGATATTTTTATCAAGTGAGTGATCCTCAGAATTTCATAGGCTCACTGAGCTGAGCAGATTTGGGGATGAATTGACAGTAGTACCCCATCATGCCCAAAAACACCTGAATATCACATAGAGTTTAGGAGCATGCATCTTTGATATTGCTTTGACCTTATCTTGGAGGGTTTAAATCCCATCTTAAGAGATAGCGTGCCCAAGGAAATTCAACTTCTTTTGGAATAATGTAAATTTAGAGGGTTTTAGCTTAATTTGAGAGGCCTGAAAGCGTTTGAACACTTCCTTTAGATGAGAAAGGTGCTCATTGAATGTTTGAAAGAAGAAGGTGATATTGTTAAGATATAAAATTACGCAACTAAGCTTCAATCCTGCAAGATGTGGTCCATGGCTCACTAAAAAATGCGGGCACATTGCACAACCCTTGTGGTAGTTGAGTAGGTTGGAAGAGACCCTCTCTGCAGGTAAGCGCACACTTTTTTATGGTCTTGCATAGAAAGGTCCATTTTCCAGTACCCGCTAGCCAAGTCCATGACGGAAAAGAACTTGGACCCAGAGAGTTGAGCCAGTGCATCATAAATTCTCAGTGTTGGGTATCTGACCTTCTTGGTGAGGTTATTTAGCTTATGATAGTCCATAACTACTTGATGTCCACCATTCTTATTTTTCATGAGCAATAGTGGTGATGACCAGGGACTTTGAGAAGACACCAGTAACCCCGCGTGCAATAACTTCTAAGCTACGTCCTCATTTTGGAGCTCCTCAACTTTTGATTTCCAATTAGGCTTGGATTAATAATCTTTGCATCACCAACATCAATGGTGTGGAACCAGCCCTTCAGATTCCCATAGAAAGTATCAGATTTGGTAAAGATGTCGCTTTATGACTCCAGTAAGGAATAACTTTACTAAGCTCAGCGAGAGTTAGATCATCAGAAATCTAAACTTTGGGCAAAGCGCATATCATTTGGTCAGTGGGTAGTCCCATATCCAACATAGACCCAATATAATGGACTTAGTGGATGTCTTCAATTTGAATCAACAGGGTTTTTCCAATCTCCTGATGCTTTTTTACAACCATGTTGTTATTAGCGAGATTCCCCAGAAGAAGCTTGATAGGTCGTCGATAAGCAGATTATAGGATACCTGGCAACACCTGAGGTTCCAAAGGACTTATTACATCAATGCTTGTTAAGTGCAGAAGGCAGTTGCGGGGGATTTGCATAGTAATTTTGGTGTCTATCACCTTTTTTCACCCGCTTTAACTATTACCTCCTCTGACGCATACAATGAAATGCCCTATGAACCACCCACAGAGTCAGGCAGCTTTTTTGTGTTTTTTCCTGATGTGGTATAAGTAAGTGTGAGGGAGGAAGAAGGATACTCAACTACGCATGTATATTCCTTCTTCTTAGGCTCATCGTTTGTAAAGACTAAGAGAACCTCATAATTTAGAAGGGAGAGAAATCCCTATTTCATGTTAATGATTCCGTCATACTCAATCATGAATTGCATGCCAATAAGTAGGTCATATGCATTATTGGTTAATGCTACAGCGGGTCATCCAGTAGGAGCTTCCAATACATATGGGTAAAGAAGAGTAGGTCCAATAGCTCGCGCATTGTTAGGTCCTGCAGTTCCAAACTCTTGTGAATAGTCCAGGTCAGGCTCCAACTTAATTTTATTGAAGAGCTTTGATGAGACCACATTCAGTGGAGCACTCATATCAAGGATGGCTATGATGCACACCTTATTGATGACAACCTCTACCTTGGTTATTGTGTTACCAAAAGTAGGGGAAGGCGAGAACCTCCTTCAACTGGAGAGTGGAGGCAAGGCGTTGAGCCATCACAGGTTAATTGTCTTTAATTTATTGGAGGGTATGAACCTGCTGGGTGGATTGGATCACTGTCTCAATAAGCTGGTCAGCATCACTAGCGGTATTGATCACCTCTGAAAACCTCAACAACTGTTGAAGATAAGTTCGTCGTGGTATTATGGCTATATCAATTCTCTCTGTCCTCAACCTATCTGGCACCTTCATTCCATTGGAGCTCTCAAGACATACTAAGCCTGCATCTTCCACACCCACTTCAGACTCGCCATCAGAGGGATTGTCAATGCACCTCAACGAGTTACACAGGAGGGGACTGAGAGACTGGCTTAATTTCCTCACAGGGGAGGGCTTTGTCGATCTCATATACCCTTTTGACTTTTTCAGGGAGCATCAAAGCTGTACCAACTTTTGGGGGAGGCATTGGAAGTGTTATGGCTTTGACCTTGGCCTTAGAAGTGACCGGCTTGGGCTTCCCCATAACTGCAGGTTTTGAACTAGGAGCAGCCTGTTTTGAGGCTGAGGGGGATTGAGGAAGCGGCTTAGACGGATGTGATACTTTATTCGCATTAGTAGACTTCTCAGCAATAGGGGAACCAGGAAAAGTGATAACTGACTTCACTGGTTGATCTTTTAAACATAAAGCTGGAGGGGAGCGCTGTTCTTAACTGCCAATATCTTCTGGCTATCCTCACATGGTGGAGGAGTATTTTGGCGCTGCAGCTCTGTCAAAGCAGAGTCCCAGAGGGATACAGCCATAGAAGAGGCTGAAGGGGTCATAGAGGATTCCCGTTTTTGAGCTTTTTTAGAAGGTCAGGTTCATAATAGTCAGCCACTGCAGGAAATGCCTCTTTGATATCACGTACAGTTTTGAAAGTGTGCTTGACTGCGGAGATATGCATTGCTAAAGGGTGATAAGACGCCAAGCTAGCCACGATAGCAGCAAAAGCATCATATAGTGGGAGCAGTTTGACCAGCAACAGATGTTGAGCTTTGCTATAATATCGCTCAACAAATGAGTGGATCAATTCCCCCTCTTGCAGGCTAAGGTATATAAATGCCTGTTTTTGTCGTTGTAAACTCTGTTTGAACCAAACTCGTCAATCAGCGCTTGTTTGACCTCCGCCCAGGTGGTAAGTGTGGCCATTTGAGGAACCATAATATCCTGAGCTATCTGACTCAAGCAGGGAAGGATATACCAGGTTTTTTGGTGGTCAATAGTTCCTTCCATCACAGATTCATAAACATAAAGGAAGGAGGCAACTTTGCCCTCACCAGATGTTAACTTGTCTCATAATAGAGGTTTAAAAATAAAAGAGGAGTGCCCATAAGGGCCTTAGGAAGAGTGCTGCTCAAGCCTTTTGAGGTGAAATAAAGCACTTGCTAGTTGTTTCTTTAAAGCAGCTATCCTTGGTCCCAGAATTGTAGTCATTTTCAGTATTGTAACGGGAATTTTGGTAATATAAAGGGTCCCCTGTAGTGAGCACTACTTGTTGGATTTTGGGCTTGGGAAATGCTCACTGATTGCTTGGTTTATCAAAATCCAACAATTGGGGATTTATACCACTAATATAATAAAAATATTAGCTTCAAAAACTTAGAAAGTTAGGGGTTTTTAAAGATTTTTATTAATCTTTGGGGGGGGGGATAAGAAAGACTGAACCCTCTCGATATCTGACCATTCAGTATTTAAAGTGGCATCAAGAGTTGAATGGAATTAATTGTTAAGTTCAGGACAGCTTGTTACCATCCAGGTAAGGAATTATGCAAGTTCAGCCTATTAGAGCTTGGAAAACTTGCTTTAATTTAGCTAAACGTTGGATGTGGAATTAGTGGTAGGCAATATGTACTCATGGGGTAACAATTTAGTATATTTTAGCCAATCCCCATTAGCTAAAATCTTGCACCTTGTGGGACCCCTGAAAAGCAATTGAAAGGGGTTGATCCCCGCATTGGTGCTTGAATGGACCTGGTTTTGGATGGGGAGTACCATCCAATGGACATCCCAGGGTCCACCGCACGTTCAGAGTAATCTGATTACTTAATATTGTTTGTATTGCCCGTGAGGTATTCAGGATTGTGTCAAACTAATTTTGAGGGTTCCACCAATAATTGTCCAGGGTCTTTTGGCCACTATTTTCATTATTTAAATCGATCATATCAATTACATGGACTTGTAATTGTCTAAAATTTCCCCTTTTTGGCCGATTTTGACCCACAACATTCTTATCTTATAGCTGGGAGGGCAAATGTCCGACAGCACTATTATAAGTAGTAATCTCTAGGTTGTTTCATATTATTTTGACACTACGTTTCATTTATACATCATAAGTCCCAAGCCCAACGTCCTATAAGAGTAAAGGGCAGAATCAAACCCATTACTTTCAGAAGAGTGTCTGTAAATCTCCCATTCTCAGGGAGGTGGTGCAGGATGCACAGCCACACTTCCATGGAACTAGTCATTAATAAGATTGGAAATAGGGCACTGCAGAAGGTGTTGGAGCAAAAGTGACCTAGGGAAATGGTGAATAACGTGATATATAGTAGTAAATAGTAAATAAACAACAAAACTTGGTTGGACCTAAAAGGGGAGTCTATAACCAAATGGAGATCTGTGATGGAGTGCTTGGGTGCCTCAATCTGGAGGGGATTAGGGTGGCCCAGTGGTGCACCAGATATGGTAGATACTTTTGATGCAACAAAATGACCAACGTTGTTAGCGACTTACTTGAGGAGGTCCACACACAGGTTCACCTAAAGAACCATATTCTTTTATTTTACTGAGGCAAGCCAACCAGGGAACGGACAATATCAAAACTAATACCCCAAAACTAAACTGACTAAAAATAAGAACGTGAATTGACCACTCTTTTCAGGCCGTAAAACACAAAAAAGAAATAAAAAACTTACTAGGTGGCACAGCGGTGAGCTGCTTATCCCATCATGGCGGAGGGAGAGGGTGATCAGGCGGGTCGTCATCATCAGGCTCAGCATTGAAGAGGTGTATCAATGCTGAGAGCAAGGGGGTTGGGGCGTCCGCGGGTTGAGGGTCAAGGTGAAGTATATAGTCATTTTGATCAGCAATTTGGGCCTGGGTTAGAGTCTCTATGAGTTCAGCAATGTGGTGTTCTGCATGGATGCAGGCGTTGAGAAGTTGTTCCATTTTTGCAGTATTGGCTCTTGTGATGCATGTGGATGCAGAAATTCTGCTAATTCTGTGACATAATTGACAGAGGTGGTGGCAGTTTCATATAGTTGTGGGTTCCTCTTTTGCGGTGGGAGGAAAATTGGAGGGAAATTATGGGAAGTGCAGCCCTTTTTTAAATTCTGCAACGAACTTTGCACACATTTTATGAGTAAGGATTGATTTGGGTTTAGCCACCGTGGCTTCAGCAAGCTGGTGGTCACTTTGGAAAAAGGCTTTGGGTTTGCAGACGTATTGGTTGGTCATGGCTTGGGTATCAAAGTCTTAATTCAGATAGGGTGCTAAATCAATTGGGTAACTCAGTTTTGGGACAATTTCACATGATTCAGTTACTATATCTCATAATTTCCAGGGTTTTTGGTTGATTTGGGAAGATTTTATTGTAGGTGATTTTGATTGGGTAAGTTTTGGGGTTGAAGATCTTCTGAATTGAACATGGGTACAATCTTGCTCCCAATTGGTTGGCATGAGTGTGCATTGGCTAGCTTGGGGTTGAGGTGCTAGATTATGTTTCTAATTTGAGCTTATGGCCTGTGGGGGGTGGGGGCAGCCAAAATCCTCACTTGAACGCTGTTGGTGTGGCCTCATGGGTGGAGTTGGCTGTGTTTGCAGGGTATGAATTATATTAGCATGCCTTTTTGTGTGGTCCAATTCATAGCAAAGGGGGCAAATTGTGCGACTTTTGTCAGTGTGGGCCCAAAAGGAGTGGTCAGGTGCCATGGGATACAGGCACGTGGTGGGATATGCTGGGCCATGTTCAGCTAGTGGGGGTAATGGTGACCATTGCCTGAGGTGTCACATGGCGTTCAGCACCACTTGGGACAATAAATTGGAGGATAGGGTTTTGACCGTATTTAGACAACCCTAACATAAACTCCTCATAAAGTGTTTGAGGAGGAAGGTGTGAGGGGAGTTTTGAAAAGGTTACCACAAGTGTGATGTCCTCTGGATGGCGTGTTCAGGTGATGTTAATGGGGGTATTTTTATAAATTAGTGGCGTAGCTGCTGCAGCAGCTGCATCCTCTTTAGTGAAATCCAGTATTGAAATAGCCCTTTTAAGGGTGGAAGTTGATAAACCCTGATGGCGCAAAGGTGGCCTTGCCAGCTCAATTATTGCTTTGTCAGTGTACAGGAAGAGGCGTCCATACTGACATGGAGGCAAAAGTGGATATTGGATTGGGGTAGGGCTAGGGGTGGGGCAGGTTAAATTTGCTTGTGTGAGGTGGAGTGCTAAGTCCCTTGGAGGGACATAGCAGCTGGATGTAGTTGGCAGACTGGATGAGCCAGTCCACACGCGTTTTCCTACTGGGCAGTAAACGCTAGTGGGTGGAGCACCGCTGCCCCATACTGAGGCAGCAGGTGGTAGATCTAAGGACATAGATTAAAAGATTAGTGCGATGAGTCATTGATGAAATCTAACTTGGTTTTTAAAATTTTCTTGAAATTGATGTTGAGCGGAAAGAAAGTCTAAGGAACCATATTCAAAAAATGCAAAATAATGTGGAATTTTTATTAGGAAATCTACCAACAAGAAAAGTTGGACTTGTAAAATATGCTTTAAATAATGGGAGGCTAGTCTTTAATTGGGGGAAGTGGTGCTAAGCCTAAGCAAACCAAAATGCGCATTCTACTATTAGCCAGGGTACTGTTTTTCAAGATTGACCAAACTCAAGTTATTGGTTGCAGGTAAAGCCATCCAATTTGGCAATATTGAAAATCAGATGGGTTTTAAAACCCCCGTTCTCTGAGCAGCCAAATCAAACCATCATCATTAATAAGATACCTGGTGCGTTTTAACGCTTTTGCTAGTGCAGGGCTGAGCATCATGCACATCCCTGGACCAACCTGAGCATATCTCGCCTGCACCCAGCGTTGGTCCAAGGTATGCTTTTAGTTAGAAAGGTCTTGCAGATTGACCTTTTTGGACTCCTGGTGTCCATCCTTGTCTTTACAGTTGATTCCCTCAACTATGTCATGCATTCATAACAATAAACTTGTGGTTGGAGAAAGACCAATTGTTCATGGGGCCATCTATATACATGTATATATGCAAAAACTTCAAAGCTTTTATTAATTCTTTTTAGAGGCAAGAAAACTAGGGGATGGAAATTATCAATGCTTAAAGAGAACAAAAACAAAAGACCCTAACAAAAAGATCAAACGCCTAAAGAGCATTATGGAAACCAAACAAAAATTAACCTAGTTTAAAAAGTGGAGAACATGTTATCCAACCATGGCAGAAGGGGAAGGGGGAGTGGGGGTGCATCCTAAGCTACATCTTCCTAATTCTAGAGTAAGGTACAGGCTAATGGGGTAAAAGGGCATAGGGGCATCAGCAGTATGCAGACAAAACTTTATTTTAAAAGAAAAGAAGCTGGTAAAATATTCACCCATGTTAAAACTAGGATTTAGATCAGATACCTACTATGTATACCCTCATTATTTTACTATTTTATAATAATATCAGTAATACCAGATCCAACAGATTATAATATCATACTTTAGCATGCCAGAGTAAACTTCCTGCCTTCTCACCTCCTAAAATAAACTAAATTGCTTAGGGTAATTAGATACTGATCTAAGTTTTTCTGCTATTATATATGTTATTTTTATATCTATCCTAACATATGTAGGCAACAATCACTTCATATTTAATCTTAAATATGACATGTTCACTTTAGATACAGTAAGATAACACATCTCTAACTTAATTAGCAAAAAATGAGGTAACTTTAACCCATGTGTATAAGCTTTAAATTAATTTACATTCTTAGATTTTGCAGTGCACTACTTGGATCTTCATATACTAGACAGTTCAGGTGGCAATCCAGAAAAATTGGTAATCACTGCAGAGATTCCCAGTGTCAAATCCAAACTTATAAATGATGTAGTCATATCACCTCCATAGATAGTGAATACATCTCCCTTGTTTCCTGGTACAAGTATTATTACTGATATTTTTTGCAACTTGCATCTACTTGGCCCTCAACTTTCTATATAGTACATATACTATAATTTAAATTTAAAAGATTTCCAGGCCATAATATTGCCATTATTATTCCATACCAATTTTAAGTAAATTTTTGAAGTTTTCATTAGCCTAAGATATTTAAAAAGGATCACTTGAAATTTTATATAATTAATCAATTAAATGATGTAATTCTGTCATTAAAATTAATAAATTTCTCATGAATTTTTCAAAACAAAGCACAATCAAGAAAAGAGATTGTCTCCTACAAAGTAACTAATAGTGCCACTGCTTTTTTAAACATCACCATGGTTGGGGAAATTTACCTTAGCACTTAGTTTAAATAGGAAAAAACTATGCTTTCTGTTAGGATTTTTCCTATTTAAGGTGAAGCCTCAATCTAGGGTCTTAAATTCATTTGTTATTGATTTATCTATAAATTAAAATTTATTACTAATTTTACTAATCAATATTGGACAGTCCTAAGTTTTTCAATCTTATACGTTATCAGGTTACAAAGCACTGATTGATCTCAATTAAATGATGAAAATTTTATAACCATATAAATAAAACAAAATAACACCAAAGAGATCCACTGACCAAAAAAGATAGGATGACTACCCCAACTAACTTGTTATCATTTCATTGTTAGGTATTAAAAGCCCTATTAAAAATTAAAAATTGACCATTTGCATTCAATTATACCCTTAAGCCATCTATTATGTGTGATGAAATGATTTGTCAAATAAGTTTTTTTTAAAACTATGAAATTACCTCAAACCAGTACAAAACTTTTCTCTCTCATTGAAATCACTTTTGCAACATTTATTCAATTCAAGTCTGGTAAATAGTTCAATAATCTCACCAAGGAGATTAGTTGACACCCATGTTGGGGAGCAGTTGGGCAATTAAGGTCAAGGACACAGGTGTTGGCCCCACAACATCTACAGTTCACAAACGCCCCAGTGAACCCAGAGGAATAGACAAACTTAACAAAAACTGGCGGTAACCATTTCCCCAGAAATTTTAGCTTGGCAAGCGTGATGCAACCAGTACATCAATACGCTGCACTCTCAACCACTTTCATTGGTGGAACACAGAGTATGGGTATTCCTGGATATTCAGCAGATGGCGCTTTGGGAAAAGTTTGCAGGGATGTACACACTCATTTCCCAAAAGCAGTGTACATCACAACTTATTTCATGCCACGCGGTTAGCTGGAGCTTGGTTTTGAGGGCAAGGAAGCGGTGGATGAAGCTGCAACAGTGCGCGTTGTAGTAGACCTCCCAGATGGGAAGTGGGTCATCGAAACTAAACGCACCAGATGGACAAAATCAAATCAAATTTTTGTCACTTTTGACTTTTTTCTCACTACAGTCAAAATGCACCGTACTCAAACAACGCCTGAAGGCTGGGCTCACCATATATGGCGAAATTACAATCCTTGGAAATGCAGTGCTTTACGCTGATGCCAAACCTGTGCACCAGCAAAGCAATTGCAGTCCTAACCCCAGATGAGGGGATAGCGAAGGATCTAACCCAAATCCCAAATATCACTTTTGTCAATATAAAGGGGCATGCCACCCACCCTTTCAGGGTCACCGTGGACAGTGCACCTCCCATCTGCGCCTTTTGTAACGTTTTTGGCCACAAGGCACACACATGCTCCTCCAAGGAGGGAATCACATTCCAAGAAATTCTCTTAGATTCAATGTGCAGAGGTGAGGCCCACTATGAACCAACCGCCAATACAATGTCAGCGTTCCCATGGGAAGCGCAGGGCTGCTACTTACTAGTAAAGCCAATATCCCCTCAAGTGTGGAAGAAGGCCAAACAGGCTTGCAAGGTGGCGGCCAAGGTGGCGACCAAGACCACTTCCACTATCCCACCCTCCCAGCTCCAGGAAGACATTGAGACTTTCATGGCGGAAGCAGCTCATGAATTTCTCAACCAATCAGATTGGGACGCCTAAGCCAATTGAGCCGCCCAAGCTGAATTCCCAATGGGCGAGTCAGTTTCACCTGACCAATGTGCCCAAGCATCAATTGGAACCAAATCAGTTTCCAACCTTCCTGCTGACAAAGAAAATTCAAATGTTGGTGCACTGTAAATGCACGCACTGCAAAAATCTCATCCTGCAGCGGGGAAATAAGTGAAGGCAAAACCTGACGCAAACCCAACTGCTAAGGCTACCCATACCACTGACTACGTTGCATCATGTATCCAAAGCACCAACAAGTGCCGTGAAGAACAAGAGAAGGCTGAAGGGCTTGGATGCCCTTCCCCTCACACCTAAGGTGCAACGGGGGGAGCCTTTACTTTAGAGATGTTGAACATCACTGGACTCAAGGTCTCATCATCCTGGGCTAGGAAACTGAGTTTTTTACAAAAAATTACCCGTGGATATCCTGGACATTCAGGAGTCCCACTGTCCATGTGGTTCTGAGGAAACATGGCAAACCATGCTCCTCCCTTCCCTCTCCTTCTGGTCCAAGCACTATGGGGTGCTAATCAAAAAAACAATAATTTTAAATTTTTTTGCCTGAAACCTTCCTTAGTGGCCACATCCTCATTGTCAATTTTTTGTGGGCCAATGAAGTGCATGCTATCGCCAACATTTATGCCCTGACTTGTGCATGAGAATGTCAGGAATTTTACTCATCAGTAAATTCCATTCTGTTGCCCCCTGACCCTTTCGTCATTGGTGACATGAACTGTTGGTTGAACCCATCTACTGACCGCTGGCCTTTCTCATCTTCACCGCTACAAGGCACGTTAAACTCCGTGTCCTCAAGGCCACCCTAGGGTTGGTTGATACTTTGCCATGTCATGCTCCACTTCTCAAGAAAATGTCATGCCCCCATGTCTACAATGACCAGTTATGGTCCATGTCCTGCATTGACCTTATCCTTGCACCGTTGAAATTTTGTACCCAAGTTTTCCATTTCACTACGATGAAGATCAATTTCTCTGACCACATGATGGTTTCGATATCATTCCATCTATCTGACCCAGCAGCTCAGGCTCCAAGTTGGTGCAAACTTTGCTTGGCTGAAATTGCATCGCCAAGATTTTCCTCATGGATGGAATCCATGACCATGGCTCTGGAGTTTATCACACCATTTTGCGCTGATCCAATATCCACCTGATCTGCCTTCAAAGTGGACACAATCTGCCAGGCTCTCCACCTTTCCTACCGATGCTCACAATCCACCTCAGCGGTCATCTCATGCTCTCTGGAAGAGTTGACCCACCTGGAGTCCAACGTCCCAGCCACGGGCTACAGCCCTGCTTGGGGTTGCAAGTGGGCAGAAGTAGCCGTACACCTTAATGCTCTTGAGAGACAACACAAGCATCAGGTTTGTGTTCAGTACAGAGCTAAACACATCACAGCGAGTGACACATGCTCTGTTTACTTTTTTTGAAAATTCTTTGCACCGCGCCAGAGCTTGTCCTGTACACAGGTGCAAAGGCCATACAGTTCCATAGCGGATATGCTGGCCAAAGTGATGATCAAAAGATAAAACTATTCCTCTAAATTGTACCAATCCAACCTAATTCTGCTAGCCAAAATGGCAAATTTTCTTGATAGTTCACAAATCCACACCATTTCCCGTTTCCCAGAGCTGATGAATTTGATTACTTTGGACGAACTCTGGTCCGCCATCCATGGTGCACCATATAGGAAATGCCCAGGACCTGATGGCATTCCTTATGAGTTCTATAAGATATATTTCAAGTATTTATCCCCACTGTTGCTTGCCTCTCTTAACCAGGGCCTTTTGGAAACGCGCCTCCAATCAGGAGGGCAAGAGGCCTACACCATAACGCTATTGAAAAAAGGGGATAAGCTAGACTTGGCCAACTGGCGCCCCATTTCTTTAACCAACACTGATAATAAAATTTTTACTAAAATCATGGCTAACCATCTAGGGATTGTTGCCTCTGCTATCATCTCCCTGGAACAATGTGGTTTCATACCCAGAAGGTCGATTTGGGACAACGTGCACACTGTGGCCAATGTCTGTCAGTCCAGGGCCTCTGGTGCATTAGTATTTTTAGACAAACAGAAGGCCTATGATAGAGTTAATTGGGATTACCTCAGGGCCTGCCTCCACCAATTCCGCCTACCCCCTCGCTTCATCAATTGGGTGATGCTGCTGACGGAATCCGCCACAATGGCTGTGAGTGGCCCAGGCTTTCTAATGGATGTAGTTCGCCCTCAAAGGGGCCTACGCCAAGGGGACCCTCTCAGCCCACTCTTATATAACTTCAGCCTTGACCCACTTCTTCGAAATGAGAATGCCCAACTTACTGGGGGTCCATGTGCAAGGCCAAGCCCCGGTCAAAATGTTGGCATTTGCTGATGACTGTGTGGTCGATGTGTCTAACAATCATGATGCACGCGCGCTTGAAGCTCTTATCCAGGTTTGCTACAGGGTAAGTAATGCCGCACTCAATGCCTCCAAACCCAAAATCATTCTCCTTGGTCAGTATCAAGCCCGCTGGGCCTCAGCGCCCTGTTTCCAATTCACCACATAAGCTAGTGCACGTGCTTGCTTTCCCTGCGCAACCTGCACCGCGCCGCTTGTGCTCCCCTTTGTGCCAAGCCTCACCGTTGGGCTGGTCCACCATTTGGGGTGTGGTTGGAGGCAGGCGGGTATGCCTCAATGGTGATGGAAAACCATATTCTGGACAGCGTGACGAAATGCATAGCCTCCCTCAGAGCCCGTCCTACTTCCCTTACTGGCAGGGTTGTACTAGCCAACTATATGCTCCTCTCCAAAGTTTGGTTTGGGGCCCACGCCATCGCTTTCTACCCAAGTTTCTTCAATTCAATGTATGCCCTTCTGCAAGGGTGGCTTTGGTCAGGTCGCCCACCACCAGTGCGACTGGAGGTCATGTTTGGCCCTCGCCATAGTGGAGGTATGGGCCTGCTCAACTTTGAGGCCCATGCTGCCAAAATCCTTTACCTGGATCGCTGCCATAACTGACCTTACATTTTCAGCCCTACACTGGTCCTGCGCGGCCTGCTCCAACTTCTCCCGCGCCCTGGGCTCTCTCCAACCCGTCCCACCCACACTCTTTGTTGAAATATCTGGCTTCCCATCCTTTGGCCACAGTTCCACATGAGACTACACCCCACTTCAAATGGATTCTCCTCTCTATGCGGAGCGCTGAGTGAAGAATTCATATTTGCGGGCATACAGCACAGAGGGGGCGCCCCTCTCCCTGGTTCACCCAGGAGGTACAGGGACTGCCCATTCTGAACGGTTTGATACCCGCGAGGCCCCATACCTTGTCCAGGGTGGACTACCTGGACATGATGGACATCCCCTATCCCCTTGATACCCAGAAAGCCATTTGGAAGTACGCCCACCACCCTCTTCTGCAGCCTTACATCTGTTCCCATGTGTGGCGCTGCCTAAGATGGGTGTACCATAAACCAAACGCTCTAACACTTTACACTCATCCTGTGTTGTTTGTGGCCAGTATGTAACGCTGTTTCACCGCCTGGAAAAGTGCCCTATCTAAAGCGATATGGCGTGAGCTGCAACATCTGCTTTGCCAGGATCAGGCACAGCCCTTCAGTCTGTCTAGGGATATGTTTGCTTTATCAATGGCCTCCCCTCTTCCACCCTCCCTCCATGCTTTAGTGGTTACAATCGCCATGTGGACTATCCACACGATTGTCTTGGATGCCATCTCAGGCTCCATCCCCACCCACTAGGAAGCTGTCCGCCAGTTCCAGTCGCACTTAGTAGACCACTTTCAAGCATGTATGTTTGGATACCTCCCACGACGTTGCCACCAAATGGTCTCCTCCTGGTTCCCGGTTTGGTTCATCAACACTGACCCCTACCTACACACGTGCTCAATAGTGGCGCCTGCCCCTATACACGTGACCTCCCCCTCCCAGTAGTGGCGTTCCCGCTGGCAACAGGAGAAAGCATTAGCTTCTCTGGGGTGCCCTCCTGTTACACGAGTTTCGTTTTCTTTAATATCTTATTGGAAGTGTCCATCCCCTGGTCAGCCTTCCCCACAATAGATTATTTTAACCCAGTACAAATATTTATATTCCATTTAATTTGAATAGTTTGGTCAATTTGGATGTTTTTCATATGATTGGTTTTATTATAGTGCGTTTGAGGGTGGAAAATTCACTAGAGGAATTTAGCAAATTGATCAACATTAATCATTTTAACTTTATATAAAAATATTCATTTAAGTCAATTTTTTTGTTTCCCTTATTTCAAGATGGGATCAATGAGATGATCCTCACCTTGGAATTCTTACTCTGTCAAAGCCAAAATAAAATGAAAGGTTATAATTACATTTTTCAAGTTCATTCTTTTATGTTTTGATTGGTCATTGAGTGTTACTCTTGTGGCACTTCCCAACATTGTGGGGCTTTGCTCTTACTTCAGCCATGTATCAAATATTCCCTGATGTAACCAAGTGGTCCAAATAGGCTGGACAAAATCTGCACCTTGGCCTGTAGCATGAACCATGTGCAAAATCCTGATGAATAAAGAGTGATCTGGTAGACCAAGCCCTGATGAATCCCCAGGTAGCAGAAGATGTATTGGATATTGGCCTTAATCTGGAGTTCTGATGGTGAGGATGAGACGTGGTGTTCAGTGGATTCCATTTTATGAAAGAGGGTGTTTAAAATGGTTCACCACTATACCTCAGCTGATTGGGCTGAACCAATAGGTATAACCAATTTTGGCATTTAGATCATATACACACGACTTTTATTAGTTGGAGGCAACTCTCCAATTTTGGGGGGTGTCTCTGGTGGATATAACGTGTGATTCCCATTTTTAAAGCTAGCCTTAATATCTTTTAGCTTCATAATATCGGATTCTTTAGGCCAGTTTAACAACACGTGCTTCAGGTTTTCACCAAGGAAAAACTGAATTTCAAAGATTGTGAGTGCCCATAGTAGTAGAATTGTAAGTCATGAGTTGCCTTTGGAATGGCTTGACTGATTGGAATTGGGGGGGAGAGGCAATGCCATAGCACTTTCGCTTCTTCAGGGTCCAGTTTATATGCACTATTCTTGGGTTATGAAATTAATTAGTGTAACTATGCAAAGGGTAAAATTAAATATAAATTGCCAGGGGAAAATATACGATATTCTTTATTTGTTTAAGGTTTTTTAATTTATAAGGCGTATAGACGTCCTGTGGCATATTGGGCTTTCAAGTCCTCTTTGTTAAGGATCATCACTTCTCATCCAGTATGAGTCTAAGCTTAAGCCACTTCCTTTGATAAGCATTGGGATTATTCCACTCTAATTGTATGAGGGCGTCAAGATGGCAGCCTCTGATGTTGCTATGGAGTCTCATCACTGACAATTTCTGAATCTCCTTCATCAATTATTGTCCATCTAAGGTTTAGGCTCATTTGACAACAATACATCTGATTCCAGAAGGTTCAACAATGGAGGAGTATGGTAAAACAGCCTATAGGTCTGATCCCAAGATAATTTGAGCCATTTTTAGCACAAACTCTGACATCACTCCCCTTAAGAACCTGGCTGAGGGAGACATAAAAGCACATAACCTAAAATGTACGCATTTAACACTGTACCTTGAATGATATCTGCGATGAAGTACTTAGAGCCAACCTTATACAGTATAAGATAGAGTCTCACCAGGAATTGTCCAACTTATTGGGACACCCACCAAAACGATGATTTTAAAGCAGCATAAGGTCTCAGATATTGAACAAGGGAGAGCTAAATGTTTGACATTAGATTGCATAATCTCCCTATGAATGCCAAGACAGTGCCTTGGGTAGCAAGCGTTTTTAGCCTTGTGATTTCATTATCTAAAACCCTCATATGAAATTAGAAGGATCAGGAGAGGAAGAGTCCAATAAAGGTTGGATGCTACAAGATAGTTAGGGCTCCCTAACTTAGAGGGTCTGAAATGGGGACATTTTGATCACTTAGTGGTAGCTGATCTTATAGGCCAATAAGGTGAATGGCAGGTAGTGTTCCACTGTATGGAGACCATAGAAGTCATCTTGCAGAGAATAGAAACCAAGTGCCATTCACACGCTCCAATTCACCATTTGATAGAAAGGTTATAAGGTGTAGTGAGGTGCTGGTTAGTATCAGATAGCGTAGGAAGCTCTTGGAAAACTTGGGAGTTAAATTTTAGCCCATTGTCTGTAGAAGAACTCTAGGGAACCCATGCTGGGTAAAAACAGAGCAAAACAGAAACAAGATGGTGGCCCTAGTGGTAGTATAAAAACTGTAATGGCCTCAACTCACTTTGTGAAATGGTCAATGGCTAATATAATGTAGCGGTGACCATGGAGTCCCTTGGACAGGGGCCTTACAGCAACCACGCTAATGATGGTAAACGGCATAAAGGGGGATACAACTCCATGTATGTAGCAAGGATTTGGATGATCTTGTGTTTTGCATGTCAAGCAGACATTTAAAACCTCCCAGATAGTTTCAAGTAATTTATCCCAGTAGCATTCTTTCCTTGCAATTTTATGGGTTTCTTGACCGTCCCATGTACCACATGGGAGTGCCTTTTGAGGATGAGTTGGGTTTTCGAGGAAGGCTATATGTATAGAAGCCATTTTCAATTGACTTTTTTGTATAGCATACCATCTTATATCTGAGCTTGTTGGGCCATCGTCCATAACGTCTTTATTGTTTCTGGGGGTTCTAATTCCCATCATTATGGTGGCCAATCAAATTATGTAAGTAGTATTCCTCAGGCAACAGTACCATGATGGTCGGCATCCTGGATAGCTTATCCACCTTTTGGTGAGTCATGATTTCCTGAATCACAATAATAAAGTTGTAGCTTTGAAGATGAAGAGCTCACCTGTCCAATTGACTGTCAGGATCTTTCATCTGTTGAAGCCACCAAGGAAGCATGATTGGTGATATAGTGAAATGGTTTTTATATAAGTATGGTCATATTTTCTTGAACGCAAGTAGTACAGCTGAACATACGTGCTCAGTGACACTGTACTTACGTAAAGCTTTTGGTAGGGTCTTACTGAAAAAAGGACACAGGTCAATCTACAAAGTTGTTCATTAAGTTGGGCCAGGATTGCCCTAAGGCCAAGTCACTGAAATCAGTAAATAATACAAATGGATTGGTCAGAATTTGTATGGATCAACAAAGGCTGAGATATTAGTGCAGTTCTAAGTAAATTAAAAGCCTGGTTTGTTCCAGGTTCCATTTGAAAAGAACGTTTTTGTGTAGCAATTACACCAAGGGCTCAGCCAAGTCATTAAATTGTGGTATAAATTTCCTGTAATACCTTAAAAATCCTAAGGGCACTTGTATGTACCCAATGCTTCATGGAAGCGTCATTTTCTCATTGTGGCGACCTTGTCTAGTAAAATCTAAATTCCTTGTTTAGTGACATTATGAAGAAAACACATTTCTGTTTAGAATGTTATTTGGCGGGTTTAAGCTGCAGGGACGCCTCCTGAAGGCAATCAAAAGCTTGGTGGGTGTGCACTAGGTGGCTGCTCAAGCTATTGGGGAAAATAGTAATACTGTCAAGGTATACTAAGAATGAAGACTTCTTACATCACTTAAAAGCATGTCCATAGTATGTTGGAAGAAGGCAGGGGCATTAATAGCCTCTGCATCATGCAGGTTAGTTCAAACAGCCCTTTTTTGTGATAAGGGAACACTTGGTTCAATCCTTGGAGGCTAGATCAATTTTTAGTACCCACTGGCAATATTCATCATAGATAAATATTAACCCCAGACAGGAGCCTAAAAAGCCATCAATATGGGGGAGGGGATAGCTATCCTTTTCCATCACTGGGTTAATCTTAAGATATTCAATGATGACACAATGACTCCCATCTTTTTTTGAGAGCAGTAGTGGATATGCCCAAGGACTTGGCAAGGGTACCAGCAACCTTAAGTTAACATTCCTTGAGTTCAGTGGTGGCATGGACTTCTTCCAACTCGCTTTTTTGGTAGAGGCGCGAGCGTATGGGTGAGGCGTCCAACATTTCTACATTGTACACAACTCTTTTATCTTTCCAAAGTTGTTCGAGGATGTTGAGAAAAGATCATAATATTCCTACAGCAGTTCGTCGACATTCTTCCTTTGTTCTGGGGTAAAGTTTCCTCTATGAGGTGGTGACTTGAGATACAGCAGGAGGCTCTTATAAACCAGTCATAGTGGATCCTCAACCCATGCACACAGCTGATATTAATGACTGGTACTAATCATAGATAGACAAATGGGGTAATTGGGACAATTGTATATGGCCCATGTGATCAGGTAAAAAGCAATATAGAGATGAAGCCAGTGTATGTGGGGGTTGAAAGTAACTGTGAAGTTTAAGATCTCTTTTGTGGACAGATTTTCAGCACACGGATTACAAAAGGCTTCCAAGAAGTCTAAGCATATGAATCCGGGTGTTCACTATAATCTGTGACCTTAGGGGTTACCTTAGCTCTGGAGTATATACAGGCATCCCTTCAGCACCATCCACTACACAAGGAAGTAGCTTCACATGAAAACCTTGATTGCGATAGTCAAGCCAAGCAATTTAGTTTTCCAGGTTCCAATAAACAGGCATGAGCTTTTACATGCTCCTTGCCACCCTAGGCTGTCTCAAACACAAGGGGAATGCGGGTACCAAGCAAGTATAGTTTTCCTTTATACATAGTGAATGATGGCATTGTATTTCAATAGATTTGGTTCCCAGAAGTAACTCATATCTAGGGTTATCCAGAGTTATGACCAAGGCATTTGATGGAATCATCTAAAACCGGAGGGAAGCGCAGAGTAGGCTTCTATGGATTGGGTACACTGAAGCTCAGTGGTACCATATTCAATGTAAGGGGAAGATATGGCTTGATCTTAATTTCCTTTATCAATTTTGATAGGACTACATTCACTAAAGAACCAATATCTATTATGGTTAGTACAGAACCTTATAAACCTTAACCGCAGAGTGAGTGACTAGACTAACAAATTAGGTGGTAGGGTAAGAAACATTGGGACATGTCATAAGAATAGGCAGTATCAAGAAAGGTTTTTATCAGAGTTGTTCAACTCATAGTTTCAGTGGTCTTCAATGGTGACCTCTGTGGGGCTTTTAGGCTTGAATAGAGGCATAACTAAGGGAGAGTTATCATGGAGAGCCTTTGTCTTAATGCTGACATTTTTTTAATTAAACTATGCTTCACCTCTTCACCCTGACGTTTATAGCACTCATCCTTTATGTATCAGTGGCCTATAAAGTAGAAACAAGTGGCAACACCTTTCTCCTTGTCCTTCAGCGCATGCACCCTAGATCTAAGAGGGGCCTAAAAATGGATGGGGTACTAGTTCATAGTGGGTTCAGTAATCTAATTAAGCGCCTCTTTAGTATCACAGATGCTAGTAAAGCTTTTCTTAAGTCCTATCATGCGGAGCTGGACATAAGGCCAATATTTGAGCGGAGAAAGGATGGTGGAAATTGCGTTATATAAGTAGACTCAAAGTAGAAGTAAATAAATGTTGTGCACTGACATAAAAGCAACATGAAAAATTATAAAGTTATTTTCCTTTGTTGGGGTTAGTGACTAGGAAGGCTTGTTTTTGATTCAAGATGGTTTGATAAGAGTCAAGTTCCTGTACAAGAGCGGTTATGACCTGGGCCCAGGATGGCATTCACAGAAGCGAGTGGTAATAATTTCACAAGCCTCCCAACACAGGAAGGAATGGTTGCGCTTGACCTTTTACCAACTGGTAGCCTCTTCAATAGCGCTCTCAAAAGCGTTTGAAAACAACACAATGCTTTCTTGGTATGGAACAAATCATTTCTTGAAGCTAGGCTTAAAAGCTGATACGACTGGTTGGAGAGGGCATGAATTACAGCTTCAATAATATGTCTAGGCTCAGTAGACACCATCTCAGCATATGATTGGGTAACCTGTTGGTCCATTTGTCTTAAAATCTTCTATAAGTCGTCCTTCAAAGTTCCAGAATCAATTGAGAACGGTGGCGTCAGCCTTCTTATTATTTGGGATGTTAAAATCAGTGCAGCGATGTCATAGATTCAGAGACACTGGTTAAAAACACCAGATACAAGGTACTGTATGAGGACAGTAACCTTGACAGGAAACCTTAAACATAAAAACCTTATATTCAGAAATATGGGATTTGTATTAAATAAAATGGAGCACACTGTAGTATCAGATACTGCCAGTGGCTCAGGGCTCACTAACGGCATTCTTTATAAAATTAAATCTTTCAGCTTTTCCAGAAAATGGTCCCTTTCCTATTAACAATTCTCCTCAGATATGCGTTATATACCATAGATCTCATTGGTGCTTTCCATGGTTACAAAGAAGCACCTATAAATGGCAGACTAAAATCATAACATACAAATTGAGTATAAAAAGCAATTAACTAAGGCTTGAGGCATTTCCAATAAAAAGATGTAAGATGATAGATGTAGTCAAATACTGGCGGATGACCATACTATATATAGGATTCTACTACCAATGGTCTTACGCTATCATAGGGCAACATAAAATAGTACCCTATAATAAAATAGGAGACATTATAGTGATTAGGCCATGGCATCAGCATTCAATAAATTTATGGAACAAGAAATGCACTGGCAGGGAATTGGGGATTTGATTAATAGTAAATTAATACATTAGGCCACTACATATGAAAGCTGGGCCATGTGGTGAACTATTACTATACCAATCGAATCTGCTATCTGATTATTAGTTAAAGTAAAAAATAAAAATATATAAAATTAACGTGTATAAATGGTTGGTTAAACCAATTTCAACTTTTTTTCCCCACTTGAACAAACATTGGGGAGCTAAGCGTTGTGGGGGGGCAACTAATTTATTAAGAACTTAGGGCCATAGGCCCTGAACTCTGTTAAAATTCTTTAAAAACTTAGCATGTATTCTGTTGATAAGATGGACTTTAACAGGAATCTTCAGAGTGTAGGCATCCATGGATGTCTTCTTAGATCTTAAACGTCCCCTTACATATATGCTCCAGCCTGCTATTTCATCCAAATCCATGGTCATCAGGATACAAAACAAGTTCCCCTACAGTAAAGTGGGGTAGCAGCTACTTGACTGCATTATCCTGTTCACAGGATCTTATTTTCTGAGCTAGCACATTGAAATATGCAGAACTTTGTAGTTGGATTAAAATCTGCATCAGCATTTCCTAATATCTCGTGGAAGTCTGGATCCTTGAATGACACAAATTATAAGATCGCTGGAAGCGCCAGTTGCTTCATATAAAGTAAAGCAGATGGGAATGCCCCATGACTGAATGATAAGGTATATTGTAAGCAAAAACAGCGGAAGGCAGGAAAAGTTCCATATGGACGCCTTAACCATAATTATCTTACAAAATCCCTATGAGAGTACTGTTCACTTGCTCAACGGTGGCTTGGGTCTCAGGGTGGTAGGGTGTAGAAATTACCCTGAGTTTACCCATTAAGATGTTAAGCTTGGAAATAATCTGGGACGCAAAGTCAGTCTCAATATTAATCATCAGAAACTGAGGGAATCCATGCTGGTAGATGATATCTTCTAAGATGAGATTAGTTGTCATCATGGCGTCTAAGTCCTTGATTGCTTTGGCCTCCACTCACTTGGTGAGATTATCAATGGTCACAAATTATGTAGTTACATTGTCCTGGAATATTGGCCAGAGGGCCCATCACATTAATAGAATTGATATGTCATGTGAACCTTTTTTAAACATTTTATAGGATGTGGCTTTCCAGTAGGCCCCTTCCACCCAACATTCTTTACATCAGTGGAGGATCTCACGAACCTAAAAGTTCATAGCTTCCCAATATGGTGATGGTTCAATAATCAAAACTTTTTCTTGAAACCACTGTGCCCCATCACTCTGTGAAACCCAATGATAATATCAGTTTGCTCCATTAGTCAGTGTATCCAAAATTGTTGATTATTTAAATTTTAAAATTTAAATTTATTGTGGGGAAGGCCGACCATGGGACGGACACTTCCAAATATGACTCAGACGAGACAAAACTTAGTACCAGGGGAGGCACCCCAGAGAAGCGATGCTATCTCTTGTTGCCAGCGGGAACGCCATTTATGGGAAGGAGGAGGGAACGTGTGTAGGGGACGTAGCCACTATTGAGCACGTGTAAGGGAGGGGTCTGATTTGATGAACCAGACTGGGAACCAGGAGGAGACCAGCTGTCGGCGACGCGGTGGGAGATATCCAAACATCCACGCTTGAAAGTGATCCACCAAATGAGACCAGAATCTGTGGACAGCTTCAGGGAGGGTGGGGATGGATCCAGCGATGGCACCCAAGACAATCGTGTGGATAGTCCACATTGCGATTGCAACCACCAGAGCATGGAGGGAGGGTGGGAGGGGGAGGCCATTGATGAAGCAAACATATCTCTTGACAGACTGAAGGGATGTGTTTGATCCTGGCCTAGCAGACGTTGGACTTCGCGCCATATTACTTTAGAGGTGGGGCACTTCTCCAGGCGGTGGAACAGCGTTCCATACTGGCCACACACGACACAGGATGAGTGTAAAGCATTAGAGCGCTCAGCTGTACGATACACCCGCCTCAGGCAGCGCCACATGGGAGCGGACTTGAGGCTGCAACAGAGGATGGTGTGCATATTTCCAGATAGTCTTTTGGGTCTCAGTGGAATAAGGGATGTCCATCATGTCCAGGTAGTCCACCCTGGATAGGACATGGGGTCGAATGGGGATCACGCCATTATGGATGGGTAGCCCCTGTACCTCTTGTGTGAACTGAGGAGAGGGGCGGCCTCTTCAGGTTGTATGTCCACTAATACGAATTCTCCACTCTGCGCTTCGCATGGAGAGTAGGATTCGTTTGTAGTGGGTTTTGGTCCCATGAGGACCTGTGGCCGATGTGTGTGATGTGAGGTATTTCATCAGGGAGTGGGGTTTGATGGATTGTTGAGGCCCAAGGCTCGGGAGAAGTTGGAGCAGGCCGCGCGGGACCTGTGTTGGGATGGGAGTGCAGGAGCAGTGACGGCCGCGATCCAGGTGCCCAGGATCTTGGCGGCATGGGCTTTGAAGTTAAGTAGGCCCATGCCACCATGATGATGAGGGCCAAACATGACCTCTAGCCGTACTGGTGGAGGGCGGCCTGACCAAAGCCAACATTGTAGGAAAGCATACAGGGATTTGAAGAAGCTCGGGGAGAAGGGGATGGCGTGGGCTCTGAACCAGACTTTGGATAGGAGCATAGAGTTGGCAAGAACAACCCTGCCAGTGAGGGTAGTAGGGTGGGCTCTGAGAGAGGCGATTCGCTTCGTCACGTTGTCCAGTATATGGCACTCCATTACTGCTGACGTGTATCCACCTGCCTCCATCCACACGCCCAGATGGCGTACCGGTCCTATGGTAGGTCGTGGCACAAGGGGAGCACCAGTGGAGCGGTGTGTGTTGAGTTAGTAAGGCGTGGACGTGGGCGAGCAGATGGGCTGGGTTGGGAACTACTTTCTGGGGCCCAGCAGTTCTGAAACCGACCAAGGAGGATGATTTCGGTTTTGGAGGCGTTCAGTGCCGCGTTGCTTACCCGGGAATATTCCTGGATGAGGGCTTCAAGCGCGCGTACATCTTTGTTATTAGACACCCCCACCACAATCATCTGCAAATGCCATCATCTTGACTGGGGTTTGGCCTGGCACATGGACCCCAGTGAGTTGGGCATTCACATTTCGCAGTAGTGGGTCAAGGCTGAAGTTGTATAAGAGTGGGCTGAGGGGGTCTCCTTGTCGCAGGCCCCTTTGAGGATGGACTACTTCCGTTAGGAAACCTGGGCCGCGCACTGCCATTGTTGCAGATTCCGTGAGCAGCATCACCCAGTTAATGAAGCGGGGAGGTAGGCGGAATTGTTGGAGGCAGGCCCTAAGGTATTCCCAGTTTACTCTATCATAGGCCTTTTGTTGGTCCAAGAATACAAGTGCCCCAGAGGCTGTGGACTGACACACATTAGCCACAGAGTGCACGTTAACCCAAATCGACCTTCTGGGAAGAACCCAAATTGTTCTGGGAAGATGGTGGCAGATGCTACAGTCCCTAAACAGTTAGCCATGATTTTGGTTAAAAATTTGGTGTCTGTGTTTGTTAGAGATATGGTGAGCCAGTTGGCTAAGTCTAGCCTATCCCCTTTCTTGAAGAGTGTGACCATAAAGGCCTCATGTCCTCCTGGTAGGAGGCACGTTTCCAACAGGCTTTGGTTGAGTGAGGCTAGCAGCAATAGGGATATATATTTAAAATATTTTTTGTAGAACTCATATGGAATGCCATCTAGGCCTGGGCATTTTCAGTTTGGCGCACCACGAATGGTAGTCCATAATTCATTTGGAGTAATTAAATTCATTATTTCCGGGTATCGGAAAATGGTGCAGATATGAGCTCGGTCGAGAAATTCCGCCATTTCAGCCAGCTGTATTGGTTCAGCTCAGTATAACTCGGCGTAATATCTTTGCGTTTTGATTGCCACTTCGGCCAGTGTGTCCACAATAGAATTATCTGATCTTCGCACCTGTGTGCAGGCCACGCTCTGGCGTGGTGCTAAATTTTTTTGAAGAAGTATGCGGTGCACTTGTCACCTTTAGTGATGCGTGTGGCCCTGTATTGGACACAAACCCGATGTTTGTGTTGCCTTTCAAGTGCGTTGAGGTGGGCGGCTGCCTCTGCCCACTTCTGGCCCCATGCAGGGCTATATCCTGAGGCTGGAATGTTGGACTCCAAGTAGGCCAATTCTGCCAGCACACGTGATATAACCGCTGATGTGGCTCATGAGCATCTGGATGAGAGATGGCGATAGTGGCGGATGGTGTCTTCTTTGAAAGTTGCCCATGTGGAAATGGGGTCCACACAAAATGGTGCAACAAACAATTTTGCCAAAGTTGCCTCTTCCACCCACATAGAAAATCCTGGCGACGCGAGCTCTGGGGGGCCAATTTTGCACCAATGTGAGGCCTTTGCAACTGTGATGGGTAAGTGGTATGTTATTGAGACCAGTCGGTGGTCAGAGGATTCCATCTTCATTGTTTTGAAGTGGGAGATGTGAGGTTGGAATTTCGCCGGCACTAGAATAAGGTCAATGCGGGTCATGGACCTTAATTGGTCATTGTGGACGTGGGGACGCGTCATGTTTTTGAGCAGTGGGGCATGTTGCAGCAGCGCATCCATTAACCCAAGGGTGGCTTTTAGAATGCGTAGTTCTACGTGACCCTGTGGGGCGTGAGGTGAGGGCGGCCACCGGTCTGTTGGTGAGGTTAGCCAACAGTTCATGTCGCTGATTAGGAAAGAATTGGGGGGTAGCAGGAGGGATTTGACCTACGAGAAAAATTCCCGACGCTCATGTGCACCATTTGGGGCATAAATGTTGATGATTGTGTGTGCAACATCAGCCCATGAGAAGGTGACAATGAGCACTCAGCCATTTAGGAATGTTTCTGAAGATGTAAATTTAAAAAAATTGTTTTTCTGAATTAGCACCCCACAGTGCTTCAACCAAAAAGGATAGGGATGGTAGGAGCATTGTTTTCCCAAGCTTCCTCAGAACCTCGTGGACAGTGGGACTCCTGGATGGCCAGGATATCCATGGGTAAATTGTTTTGTAAAAAACTCAGTTTCCTAGCCCGGGATGGGGAGGCCTTGAGTCCAGCGATATTCAGTGTCCCTAGAGTGAAGGTTTCCCCCATCGCACCTTAGGTGCGAGGGGGTGGGCCCCCCGGGCCCACCAGCCTCTTCCAGGTCCCCATGGGCTTTCACAGCAGCGTGGGTATTAGCAGCAACGCTATCAGGGTTTTTATTAATTTTTGTGGAAAGAGTTGCGTTGGCTTTGGCCTTCGCTTTTTGTTTTCCCGACGTCAGACAAATTTTTTGTGGTGTGGATAAGTTCAGTGCACCTTTGAGTGAAGCAAAATTTTTTTTTTCGGTTGGAATAGGTCCCAAGTCAGTTTTGACCAAGGCTTGGGTGCAGCGATTGGGTGAGATCGAATCTCCCATTGGATCCTCAGATTGAGTGGCCTGTTTGGCATGGGCCTCCCAATCTGATTGGGTGATGGATTCCCGAGTTGCTTCTGCCGCAAAGGTCTCCATGTCCTCCTGGCATTGTGAGTGTCGGATGGTGGTGGTGGCCTTGGGCGCTTCCTTGGCCGCAGTCCTATGGGCCTGCTTGGCCTTCTTCTGCTCCTGCAGGGAGATGGGCTTTACCAATAGGTAGCAGCCTTATGCTCCCCACGGGAAAGCCTCCTTGGTGCTTGCGGTTGGTTTGTAGTGCGCCTCTCCACTGGCCATGGCTGCTGAGGGGTGCTCTTGGAATGTGACGCCCTCTTTGATGGGGCATGCGTGCGCCTTATGGCCGAATGCATCACAGTGGGTGCAAATGGGGGGCTTGCTGTCCACGGTTACCCGGAATGGGTGGGTGGTGTGCCCTGCAATGTCTATAAAGGTGGAGTGCGGGATCTGGGTTAGGTCCTTCACAATCTCCTCAGTTGGAGTCAGAACTGCGATGGCTTTGCCAGTGCACAGGTGTGGCATCAGCGTGAAACGTTGCATTTCAAAAGATTGTAATTCGCCGTATATGGTGAGACCATCTTTCAGGTGTTGCTCCAAAAATGTCACGTTTTACCGTAGTAGGCAAAAAGTCAAACGTGAGGAAAATTTGGTTTGATTTTGTCCATCTGGTGCGTTTAGTTTTGATGACCCATTGCCCTTCGGGGAGGTTGACCACTATGCGCACCGCTGCAGCCTCATCTGCTGCTATTTTGCTTTTGAAACCTAGGTCCAGCCAACCGTGTGACATGGAGTGAGGTGCAACGTACACCGCAGTTGGGAAAATTTTGTGTACATCTTCACAAAATTTTTCCCATAGGGCCGTTTTTTGGATGTCCAGATACACACGGACTCTGAATTCCACCGACGAAAGTGGCTGGGAATGTGGCGTGTTGATGTACTGGTTGCATCGTGCTTGCCACGCGAGTATCTCTGGGGAAATTGTGACCGCCAGTTTTTTAGATTTTTTTCTATTCTGCCGGATTCTCCGGGGCGTTTTTGAACATTAGAGGCCGCAGGCCTTCCGCCTGCTCCTCTTGCCTTGCTTGCCCAACTGCTCCCAGACATGGGCGCAGACTAATATCCTCTGTGAGATTATCAAACTAGATTTAGTCTTGAATTGAATGGGTTGCAAAAGTGTTTGCAACGAGAAAGAAAAGTTTTAAAATTGTTGATTATTTAGTACTTTATAAAGCTTCCCTTTTTGGACAACCGTGTCCTTTCTTAAATTTCCTAAGCAGTGCTGAACTTCAGCCAGTTCACATCAAATATAGTTGAGTTAGTATTTTATTAAAAATTATTTGGCCACATCAGACACTAAGGCCATGTTAGGCAGTCAAGATAACCTATCAGCGTTTTGATGCTTAACACTGGGTTGGTGCTGAGTTTCAAAATTGTAGGCTTGTATTCTAAAGCCCACCTAGCTAGCCACTCTTAAAAGCCCTTTAGATTCTAAAAAATTAATGAAGAGAGGCATGACTAGTAACTAAAGAAAAAGTTTACTCTGTGGATGTAAACCTGAAATTGTTTAAATGCATAAATAACCGCTAGGAACTCTTTCTCAGTTACCGTATAGTTCCCTTATGAGCATCCATGGTTTGGCTAAAATAAGCCATGTGATGCTCACTTCCACCAGAATCAATTTGGTATAACAACACTCAGACGTCAGTTAGAAAAGATTACATATGAATTATAAACAGTTTTTTTTATTTTTGGGTACATCTTCAGTGACACGTGGGCGAGGTAAAGAATTGTTGTGTCAAAGGTTAACCATCAGTTCTTGAACACTCAAAGGTTATACTATTTTTGAGGTACAATATTTCACTTTTTTTTAAAGTTTTTACAAACTGGCAGTAATAGCTGATCATCTATAGAAACACTTGAACGTTGCGCTTGCTACTTGTTTGTGCCATGCGTTTAGTAGCTTCAACTTTTCCAGTTGGGGCTGCAAGCCATGCTTATCAATAACAGAACCCCAAATAATCCAGCTGCTCTAGGAAAAAATTACACATACGTGGCTTGATCTTCAGATAAGCCTTGGAAAGATGGCTGAAATCTTACTCTAGCTACTGCAAATGAACAGTAAACGTTCTGGATATAATTTTCAATGTCATCTAGATAAAATAGGATGCAGGAAGTCTTAAATTGCAAGGACATTAACCATAGGCTGAAAGGTTGTGGGGTATTGCACAGCCCCTACGGCATTCTAGTGGGTTGGTAGATGTCCTAAGCCATAATCATAGTGCATTTTTCCTATGTTTCTTTGGGCATCTCTATATTTTAAGAGCCAGAAGTCAAATCCATGGCTGAAAGTATTGCGCCACCTAAGATGTCCAGCGCATCATCAATCCTCAGTAAAAATTATAAAGCTTTTTGCTAATACTATTAAGCTTCAAATGGTTATTATCACGCGGGTAAAATTATCCTTTTTTCTTGCCAAATCAACATTGGGGAATCCTAAGGCTCTTAAAAGCACTAACATTGTTGAAATCGGCGCTTAGGCACTGTAGTTAAGAGGGCTAAGCATTAACTCAAATGAATAAGGTGCTATATGAAGACAGCCATCCTAGTAAACATGAAACAAAATGACAATTTTGGAAAAAGTGTTCTTTATTATAAACAGAATCCGCGTACAATGCAGTTTGAGTACTCCAAAAGGCTCAACATTTTTCTTCTCAGATATCTCCTCTGCTAGATTCCAATCTAGCTATGTTGGAAGAAGATCCATTCCCTCTTAGAATTCAGTCTACTTATCCCCATATGTTAGCGTTCCTATTGGTGCTTCTCATGTTTACTAAGCATCACTCTGAAGTAGTAGACTAATGGGCTAATAATCCAAATTGGATTAATCGAACAAATTACAAAGTCTCAACGGAATTCAATTATAGAAATTAAAAATAATTTCATTAGAGTTCCAGCAAAACGCTATAGTAGAATAGGATTCCTCCCACCAAATTATTTTATGATGGTGCGAGGGCAAGATAATGGATAAGTAATAGGTAGCAGAAGCAGATCAAATTCGCTGAGGCCAAAGGCCTAAGCTATTACTAGATTGAGGGGATAAAAGTTGCAGTGGGGGTTCTGGAGTTTGATTCTACAGGTTTACAATTCTCCAATATAGGGCCAAAAGCACCATGAGTAAGCTAATAACCTTCAGCACTCCTTAAAAAGTTGAGGCCTGTGCACTTAAGGCTCCATATACCATCAAAGCTCGTTTCTAGGCACTGGTGAAATATAGATATTAAACACGTATTGCTTAAACTGATGGCTGGTCAAACGATTGCAACATTTCTACCCACTTGACCAAATGTCAGGTAAAAAAAATGGGTGGGGGGTCCAACCAATTATTGAGGACTAAAGGCCGGAGGCCTGGAGTGCAGGTAGGCCTTTTTAAAAACTTGGCTTGCACTCAATTAATAAGATGTCCCTTAGTAGGATCCTTCATATTGTAGGTTATATTGACTTATTCTCTATGATCTTGAAAGGTTTTTTTCCACACGTGCACCAGTTTGTGGGTTCGCCAAAACTTATAGTTGTCATAGTACCAAATCAATTCTGATACCTCAAAAATAGGTAAGATCTTCCAGTCCTTGTTATCTCAGGCTCTACCCTTGACCTTCCACGCAAGAGCGTTCTAGTAAGCAGAGATTTATAATCGAATTAACTTCTGGTCAAGCTTCTTAGATGTCTACTCAAACTCATTTGTTCTTCTGCAACACATTAATAAAAGAGGAGGCATCGCGGGCCTCTCCCATGCAATTAAGCAAACAGGGAATATACCATGACCGAGTAATAAGCCATATTGTAAGCAAATATAGAAGAAGGCAAAAAGAGGCTCCAGCTAGATGTTTTTCAAGCAACCAACTTCCTTAAGATATTGACAATCATACCGTTCAACCATTTGATGGTACCCTAAGTTTCCAGGTGATAAGAGGTAGATAGCACCCCACGGATGCCCATTAGATCATCGAGCTTCAGAATTATTTGGGACGTAAAGTTGGCCTCATTTCCTATTAGTAAAAACTGGGGACAACCATGCCAAAAATTAACATCCTTAAAATGAAGTTAGCGGTAGTTGTGGCCCCTAAGTCCTGTACAGCCTTAGCTTCCACCCACTTGGTTGAATGGTCAATAGCCAAATTAATGCATTTATACAGACCCAGAGCATTGGTCAAGGGTCCCACGACGTCCATATAGAATGTATGCTAGGCAAAATTAGGTTTTACTAATTGATAGGGTGTGGCTTTCCAATAAGGGGATTTCACTTGACACTTGTGACAACAGTTAAGTGCCTCATGGATATCATGGGACATGGAGTCCCAATAGTAATGTATCCATAATTGTTTAACACCTTTTTAGATTTACCATGGCCTGTGGCCTTGTGAGCAGCGATAACCAAGTCTATCCGCTCAGTAGGCCTAGGGAACAAAAAGGTTTGTCCATCAGTACCTTATATGTTTTACTGTCGTTTACAAAGGTATTCACCCAGATTCTGTCCAACTTCTGCTAAATCTTATTAGTTTTGTTGGTGTACTGCTGGTTAGTCATTTTAGTAAATAACTTATTCCTATCACCCAATAAGGCTACCAAATGCAACCTTGCAATTTGTCCACGTTTTTGATTCTTTACCACAGGCCATTGTAGAATCTCAAAGTCATCCCTGTAGCTTTAAGGCCCAGCGGGCTAACCGTCCTTTAAGCTCTATTAGATTCTGGAGACAGCTTAACGAGATATAGTTGGTTACCATGGTAAAATGCACTCCGTAACTATACACCTGAATTTGTTTACACGCATAAATAACAGATAGAAACTCTTTCTCAGTAATGGTATAACTCTGTTATTGGTTATCCAGTGTTCAACTACAGTATTCAATGGAGTGTTTTTCCCCTTCATTATTAAGATGGGATAGCACCGCCCTTATGGCGTTGAGTGTGGAGTCCGTTTTTATGATAAAAGGTTTATCAAAATTTAGAACATAAGTATTGGCACTTTGACTAAGCAAAGTCAATTTTTGTCATTGACAAATTGCAGCCACCATCCAATTAAACATAATTCCGGTCCTGATAAGGTGAAATAGAGGTTCACATTTTTTAAATTTTAAATTTTACTTGATGTGGGCCAACCTGTGGGTGATACCACACCGATTAAGGGGAGATTGAATAGCTGGGAAAGGAGGATAAAACCAAGAAAACGTCAATGCGCGGCGAATGATAGGCCAGGAACTCCATGGACCGCCTTTGAAATTTGCTATCTCAGTTCAGGGCATTTGTGCACAATGCCAACACAGTCATAACTGTCCCCTACCCAAAGTTCATCGACTAGGATTATACTCAGGGATGCAGTCGTAGAGGGTCCATATTCTACCACAGGGGTATCCTCCCCTAAGGCTCACCTGTTTTGCTAAAGTTTTTTATGAACTGGTAATAATAGCCGATCATCCACAAATATACTTGAATTTCTCACTGCTGATTGGGAGGAAAAATTTTCTCAGTAGTCGTAATCTTAGCAGTCTGAGGCCTTAATCCTTGTTTGTCAGTGACAAACTTCAGGTATTATATTTGTTTGCAGAAGAAATTGCACTTTTAAGGCTTGATTTTCAAACTGGCTTGTGCCAGCCAGTGGAAAACTTCCTCTAAGTGCTGCAGATGGTCCGTAAACATTTTAGAAATCACATTAATATTGTCCAAATACTATAACACATATGAGATTTTCAAATCCCCTAATATGCTATCCATAGCCCGCTGGAAGGTTGCCAGGGCGTTGCACAGCCTTTGCGGCATCCAAGTGGGTTGGTATAGACTCTGGGCGGTGATCATAGCGCCCTTCTCCAGTTCATACTTCGGCAGATTAATATGCCAATACCAAAATGTTTGGTCCATAGTGGAGAAGTATTGGGAACCATTTAATTAGATCAAGTGCGTCATCAATATGAGGTAGCAGATATGAATCTTTCTTGGTAATATTGTTAAGCTTACAATAATCTTTTACCACTAATATCAACCCATTATTCTCTTAGTAACCAAAACAAGGGCGGCCCAAGGACTCATAGAGGGTACTAGCATCCCCTGCTGTACTAGCTAATTAATTTCCGCTTTAAACACACCATCTACTACTTTATAACACCTAATATGATGAAGGTGATTTTTCAGATGGTTACAAGTCTCAATTTGATGCAGAACATCATGTGCGCACCCCAAATTGTAGTCATATTTTTCAGAAAATACTGCTGTACTTGTCAAATAAGGCCAAATCTTGGCCTTTTTCGTCTTCTGTCAATCTGAAGAGGCGCTCTCAAGGAATCAGCACACAGACAGCTTGACATTTGCCATCCTTCACTGTAAGTTCTTCTATATATCCAAAATCATAGATATATAGAACCTCCTCTAATAGAAAAATATGAATGCACGCTACTACCTGGTGTTACTTGACTTTCAATAGGACATAGAACAGGTAAGCTAAGAGCACCTGAATTTCGCCATATTCTGGCATTTTATACCCAGAAGCCACTACATGATCTAACTTGGCGTGATTAAAAGGGGTGACAACCTTGCCATATAAACCCTGAGGAAGGGATAAGAAAATATAGTCCCCATTATAATTTGATGACCCACTGGAAGGGTTAGAGTATAACTAACACGGATAGGATGCTCTTTAATTCTATGATCTGTGACAGTAATTTCCAGGTCTGACCATGTAGCCGTAGATACTCAATGTTTAAAGTAGCATTGTTGCAACTCCACCAGTTGAACTCGCAGGTGCTAACACTGGGGAGCATGACATAGTGGCTGACTTCAGCTGGCTCAGTGCATAACAGTCAGCCAAGATGATAGGGGCTCTATAAGATGCAGCGATGGAAAAGACTTTGTTCATTAGAATATAATAATAATTGAGTAAGAATAAGCTAACTAGCATATTCTGCTGAAAATACTTTATTAAAAATAAGACAGTACTATCTATAATACTAATGAAAGTAAAAGGGAAATCATGATTTATTGGGAATGGCGAAGAGTGAGTCAATGTTCATTTTTGTTCCCACGTGGATTATCCTTCATTACGTCCCAAGTAGAAGGTCAGCTGAACTTCTTGATCTAATGGTGATACTTTCACAACATAAGTTAAATTAGTAATAATTTTAAGTAGGAGCTCTTTTTATAGTCCAGGCTTAGAGGTCTAACTTGCTAGCTTCCATAATGAACAGCTGATGAAGATATTTGGAGCTTTGGGCCACAGATGGTGAAAACATGAGAATATGGCCTTGGATTTAGATGAATTAGTTGCAAAGAATATTTAAATGATAATTATCCGAAGTTGGAGTAATTCAGGTAATACTATAATTTGATACCTAAATTGATGATGTAAACATGAACCTTAATTTTAGGACTTATAGGACCATTTGAGTAGCTTGGAGGTCAGGTATCGCACAGCAATATATGTTAACCTTCTCTGAAGGACAAGACTTACACCTTGCAAAGGGAGAATCCTGAGAGAGCCCTCCTTAAACCTTGCCCAAGGAGAGTAATTTTTTGTCCAGGTGAATTTAATTAATCCAGTTAAGTGTTGAGGTATTCATGGAGACTCTTGCTGAAAATTAGCTGTTTAATTATACCAGGTTTTTTAACTAATGAATTTCTGCTTGAGACTCAAAAATGTTCATTGGATGATGACTGGTTAAGGTTTGAGCCAGCTCAGTTTGAGTCAAGAGGCCATGCTGGTCTTCACATTGAGGGGAGCCAGGGACAGGTAATGGTCATCCGAAGAGTCTGACAGCAGCAGGCTTAATGAGCCTATTTTAGCAACCTCAGAGCTTTCAGACTCCTTAGTGCTCTTGCTGGCATTGCAACAGGTAATGAGGACTTCAGCAGGAGATTCCATGTAGACGGCGAGGCTAAGCAGGTAATTTTGGTTAACTTGAAAAGGTAGGATGAAGTCATTTAAGTAGATCGTCAAAGTGGCTGAGTTGGGACATGTCAACTTCCATTTGGGAGTTAGCTGGGGACAGATGACAACAGCATGCTTGAGGTGCGTGTAGCTGATGAGATGATTTGGGCACCAGGTATGAGATGGCCCTGATTTGCACTGAGGACAAACAACTTATACACCGTCAGGTGGCCATCTGTTCCACCTGCAAACAGGCGAGAGAATTTTGTAAAGTGGCGCATTTCTGGGTCAAGTAAACCAAAGCCCATTACCTCTTGAAGGTTGATCATCATCAGTGGGCCTTCATCTTGATCCCAATCCATAAAATGATGCATGGAGTGGGAGAAGTCAGCGAGGGCAATATAATCAACCTTTGTTTTATTTGTAAGGCATTCCAAGTCTGGCTCCACAGCAAAGTAAGTCTCAGTGATTTTCTATCCAACTCTAATGGTAGGAACTAACTAAGCAGTCTCAAAGCTGAAGGTGGCTGTGGTAGCATCATATAAGGTGCAAGGTTGAGAGATAAGTTCAACGTAGTACTCAAGTTCAGGAGAATTTGGAACCTCGCGCTAAAATGTGTGACAGCGTCATGATTCATCTTGATGCAATAGGTGGGGAACATCTCATTTGAGCTGACAACCATGTTCCCAACTTTAAGGGACAAAATTTAGCTCAGGTGAACGTTACGTTGGCAATGCCTTGCTGGTTGAGACAACCAGTTGCCTTTCTGAAGTAAAATTTCTATTTCAAAATTATTTTTCTCTCAGCCTTAAAACAAACCACCCAGATTAATCCCAGGATCAGTTTTGTCAGGACCAGCATTGTTTATGGTGTTATTGGGCTAATCAAGTATAGAGCAAGCCCTATTTTGTAAGTACCAGCGCTATACCAAGATGAGAGCTGAATTAGGTAATTTGGATGCTTTGTTGCGGTAATATCTGGACCAATTTTTTAAGGAGAGCCATTGATTTGATGGGAGAAAGACTTGCTAGTGATAAATCAAGCTTGGCGCTATTGCTACTTGCAAGAAGGTAATACACAAGTGGTTTATCCTGCGCTTTTGCCTTTCAAGGCGCTTGAGGTACTTAGAGCTTCCATGAGGCTCTCAAGGCTTAATCCCATCATCAAGTTTGTAATTTAGCTCAACTTGTCCCAGATTAATTGGTTTGGTAGTTCTATCAATGCATGTTGGCTAAATTTTATTTGTAGCTTAATACTTTTTGGGTCCAGACTGTCTAGGAGCTTAGGTTCCACTTCCAACTCTGAAACAGCAGAGTGAGAAACGAACTCATAATTTTTTAATTACTATTAGTCACCTAATTGAAAACTACCGTTGGTATCAAATTCATTGGTTTTTATTAAGCTTTAAGCACTCCAATTGGTATTGGTCTTCTTAATCTTACTGGAGGATAAAAATGAGCATGGTTAGCTTCTTCTTATTTTGGTTCAATTTGTAAAGAGATTTGCAGACTAGTTTCTCACAACTGGCAAGGTATCCTAGAGGCCAGTTATGATTTCCCTGTATGTTCTTTCCCAAGTGTATTTTTGTTCACAGGCCAATACGTTCTTGTAGCGCTTTGTTCTTTCATAAAACAAAGTATGGCCTTTTTCAATTTCTTCACTTTATGGTGTTGGCTATATTGCTCTTTGATATCCAATTCAATTATATCAGGCGTATTTAGTAAGTTGAGCAAGGGCTAAAGTTTACTAGGTGATTAGAAACGTACAGGACCTTCTTGTTTGGAATACTCAAAGATCTTCTTAGTAAATTTACTTCCCACAGTTACTTCATCTTGACTATTCCAGAGGAGGTAGGAAAGAAGACAAGGCTCTATAGGGCTCATGGTAGTTTGCTTCTTTTCGTCATGAGTTGAAGGTTCTTCCTAAGGGTGCATCTCAGAAGTGCCCATGTAGTGAGCACCAGATGTCACACCTCTTCCAGTTGTACTCTCAGGTGCTAACGCTGGGAAGAATGACATAGTGGCTGACTTCAGGTGGCATAGTGCATCACAGTCAGCTGAGAGGACAGGGGCTTCATAAAATGCAGTGATGGAGGAAACTTTGTTCATTAAAAATAGTAACTCAGATAATAATAAGATAACAAGTATATTCTGCTGAAAAAGTACTTTATTAAATATAAGACAGTACTAATTATAGTACTTTTGAAAAGAATACAGAAATCATGATACATTTGGGAAAGGTGAAGAGTGATTCACTGGGAATGATGAAGAGTGATTAATTGTTCATTCTTGATTCCCCCTGGAAGGTCAGCTGAGCTTCTTGATCTCATGGTGATAGTTTCATCACATAAGTTTTAGTACTAATCTTAAGTAGGAGCTTTTCCAATAGACAGGTTTAGAGGTCCGATTTGCTATCCTCCAGAATGAACATGTGATAAGGATATTGGGAGCTTTGGTTCACAGATGATGGAATCATATAGACGTGGCCTTGGAATTAGGTAAATTATTTGAGAAAAATAAAATGATTATTAACTAAAATTGGGATAATTCAGGTATTTTTCCAAATTTGAAACCTAAATTGAATGAAAGCCTAAACCTTAATTCGTGACTTATGGGATCATTTGAGTAGCTTGAAGGTCAATTCCTGGTCATCAGTATATGTCAACCTTCTCTGAAGGACAAGGCTTACACCTTTCATAAGGAGAATCATAAGAATCGTCTTTGAATACAAGGTTAACAAACCCTTGCTTTAATGTTGTGGCTGCATCCTTCCTGTTATATAAGAGTGGTAGGGCTTGTCCTAGTATTTCAAAAATATTTCCTTCAAAGTCGGCTTTGACTCCATGTTTCCTTAAAAATGACGTCCCAATTAAGAAATCGTAATTTCTGTTAGGAAATACAATGGTGGGGACGGAGATTACTAGGGTACCAAAGTGCAATGATAACGCACTTTATGCTCCTTTTGAAGTCGTAGTATGGTGGCCAGCGGTGCCATAGACTTTATGATGATCTAAATCTGAGCAAGCCCTAACTTTCTCACCAATAGGGTGGATCAAATATTAATTGGTGCTCCACAGTCTACAATAGCTCAGACTTTAAGCTTATTTACAACCTAATTAACTTATTTACACTTACAAAAAATATTAAAAGGGCTTGTTGTGAGGACATCCACATTATCCTTTTGATCTAAAATTTTTGTAACTCATCACACAACTGCGGACTAGATTCCTTCAACGCCTTGATGGGTGCCTCCACTTGACACCAGTCAACTTGGGGCCTCAGTAGACATGGGATCTTCTGAGTATTTCAACTGTTGAGCATAAGGTTTTAAAACTACCTCATCCTCTGACTCAATGGCAAATTTTTCTTCAAAGAGGGTGGTCGCCGCTATACTAACATTATTTTGACTCCAAGACTGCAGAAGGCAGCTCAGTAGAATCACTCATACGTCGCATAGAAGAGTGTTGTGGTAATTTCTTGGGATTTTTTTTAGAGTATGCAGAAGTAGAAAAATCCTGATTCTAATCCACTCTGTATTTTCCACCTCTTTATCATCCACAGGGTTAATGCATGAACTTCAGGTCTTGCGCTAAGCTTAGGACAGCAATTGGCATAATGGCCCAATCCTCTGCATTAGTTACAAATGATCTGGCTAACGTCCAATTTTTCTGAAAGAGGGCCATAAGGCGGATGTGGGGGTAACTCTTTCTTTGGAAAAATGGCCTTAGGACGTGATTTTTAAAGCTCCTGATAGCTCTTGTTAGGTGCTAAAAAAGTAACAGCGCAACTTCAGAGTAATTCACCATGTGACTGTTATCGTTTTCCTCATTCAACACCAAAAACAGTACACAATATAAATTTTGGTAATTCTCGCAGGAAGGTGGAGAGCAATTTTAGCATCAAATCCATTAATCACATTGGTCCCTTACAGCGTTCGAGCTATAAAAAAGTTCTGCAAGAGCTTTCACCGTTTCATCTTTCTTAAATAAGATGTTAAGAAATTCAGTTTTGTGGATGGTCATACAATCTGCCCCGCTGATCCTACATTGAAAAGATCCTTGGCGTTGTGGATGGTAATGCCCTTCTTCTGTGACTTAAAAATCACTAACCCTGACTCTCAGTGTCCAATAAGTTCATGATAGTCGCCAACTTAGCATTCTCTGAAGCTCTGGCCATGCTAATCTCGAATATTCTAATAGAATTATATATATTAGCTTTTTTTTCAAATTTCAGCATTTTGATCAGATAACATGAGCAGGAGGCTCATGTGGATAGGCCCCTAAGACCCTGGTTCACCCCTCCTTGACTTCGCATGTGGAGAAGTTGAGATATAAGCGTGAACTGGCCCTAAACCATTGGCGCAGCTTGAGTAGGAGCGCATACAGGATTAGGTGTAGCGGCACTAGTGAGATTGCATGCAGGGTGAACTGGTGGTTTACAATTATTTGAGTCAGATAACTCAGGGGGTGGAGTAGTTGGCATCTAAGGCCAAGACTAGGCTCCAACCCCTAGAGCGGAGGTGAGAACCATAGACAATTCTGGTATCCCCGCTGCCTCATCGCCCTTGATATTTTCATTCAATACCAAATATTCAGGTTCCTCATGGCTAATATTACCAACCTGGATGGCCAAGGAACTACTAAAATAGTTCCACATGGTACCAAAATGGAAGTGTTCCGCCTGTAAAAACTTCCATAAAAATTCAACTTTTGAGTGGTGGCCAGAAATTGCGCGTTCATATTAATATTATCATTTATGAAAGACCTAACCTTCTGGCCCTTGGTTTTTACCTCAAGTTCTAAGGCCTCAATGAGTTGATACAAAACACTATCAGAATGAACAGCTCCAGTCAAATCTGCATTCAAGCTCTCTAGGCGACGCTCATGTATGTCAGTTAACTTGACTAAATCCTTGACTTTCCAAACGTGGCCAAGTATAATATCAGACAATTGGTCAACGTGAGCGTTAAAAGCTGCTCGTACTTGGCAAACATCATCAGACTAAATTTGCAAGGCCGCTAGGGCGACCTCTTCAACTTCTAACACTGGTACTGCTTTTAATGGAAGTGCTCCTTTCTTGAAACTACTGGGACCCATACTTGAATTTTTTAAACTAAAAGGAAATAGAGCTTAACCTGAAGTGTGCATCACAATGTTGAAATTAGCGCTTAGGCGTCATATTTCAAAGTCACAGGTATTAATTCAAATGAACAAGGAGCTTTATTAAGACAGCTGCCTTAGTAAACTTGAAACAAAAGACAAGTTTGGAAAGAGGGTTTTTTATTTATAAACAGAAGCTAAGCACAATGTAGTATTGAGTACTCCCAAAGGATCAACTCTTTCTTCTCAGATATTTCTTCTGCTAGGTTCCACTCTAGCTATTTCAGAAGAAGATCCATTCCCTCTTAGAATTCATTCTAATTATCCCCACATGTTAGCGTTCCTATTGGTACTTCTCATGTTTACTAAGAAGAATTCTGAAGTATTAAACTTATGGGTTTATTAATCCAAATTAAATTAATCTAACAAATTCCAAAAGTTTGACGTATTTGCATTATAGTAGCAATCAACCAATTGAATTATAGGCTCCTGCGGAATGCCATAATAAAAATAAGATTACTCCTACCAAATTATTTTAGGTGGGTGCTGGGGACAAGATAATGGATAAGTGCGTAGTTAGTGGAATCAGATCTAATTCGCTGATGCCAAAGGCCTAAACTATTACTAGATTGAGTGGTTGGACCTTGCATTGAGGGCTCTGAGTTTTTATTTTTGGGTTTATGATTCATCAGTATAGTGTCATGGAGACAGAAAGTTAATTTTAGACCAGCCTGCCAATTTGAGTGCTGAAGCACCCAATGAAAAGCAAGAATGCCAGAGGAACTGTTGCCTAAGCACTGTTACTAGAATGGGAACAAATTCGCCCATGGGTTCCCATGGGCCACAGTGGTATATACAAACATAGCGACAAACCAGGTAAACACAGCCTCAGGGCCCATGGGTTGTTAAAATAAGTGAGTCGGAATGGGTGTTTAAATATCATAATAAGATTAGGTTTGGGAAATGAAATTTTATTATTAATGTAAAAGAGAAAATCAACCATCTATTCCTCAGTGTGTTATGACTGATTAAATAGACAAATTGATTTTAGGGAATAGCTTTGAAAATCTTGGGATTAAGGCCTCAAGATCTGACCTAAACTGGAAAACTTTGAGTGAGGGGAAAAATGAATCTAATTGGTTTTGATATTGAAAGAGTTGGTGTTGGGTTTAGTTTCTGCTGATTCAGCAAACGACGCCCAAATTGCAGCTTAACTTCTTTTTTGACAGTTACAACAATGGTGTCTTGACTGATAGTCAATGGGAACCTCCCAGGGCCACCCCACATAGTGGCGGTCCCAAAGATCAGGAATGGGTTCCGTATACCCAACCCACTTGCATCCAGCCAATTTGGCGTTTTTTACCCTAGCGAGATTTTTGAGTTATGCTCTTGATATAAATGCCGAGGATTCTGAGTTAGTGGAAACTTATCATGATGACCTAATGACATCAGCAAATTTCGCCATTGATATGACATTAGGCATAGTTGAATTAGTAGGTACAAGCCCATCAGGATTTGTTTTTAAAGTTTTAACAGCCAATTTTAGATATACAACAACGTTCTCAATGACCTGATGCCATTGGTAAGTTCTGCTGGTAATTTGATCTGGACACATTCTTTTTGGCCGATACATGCCCATTGGGCTCTGTTTTTGATGTTTTTGAAGCTGGTCTCAAATTGACAACATCATTTTCCTAAAAGCTCAATTTCACTGGCGAGTGTGACTGAGGATTTGACCCTTGATACTCCATTTCCTAAACATGCGAACCTGTCAGGCTTTGTTGCCATGGGTGTAAGGTTTTTTGATATTTCAGCACAAATTTCTTCAATTTGACATATTAATTCAGCAGAAGAAATTGTGGGATAGGTGAGGAATGTTCAGAGGGATGGCTGTTACCCAACGCTAATCTACCACATGGGCGAAATCACCCTGCATGACAAATGGGACAGCTGCCCTCTTAGGACCCTTCTTAGTGGGGAATGGGAATCCGCCCAAATTTAGGCAAAGGGGTCACTACCCCGAACTTACATTACCCTTCCCTTTTGCCAAAGATGGGGCGCCACCACCGGAAAATTGCACAAGAGCCACATCTTTATGGGCTTTAGGTACTTTGATCGCCATCTAAAGCAATCTTAGGTGGTGGACGAGGAGCTTCTGGGTGGGAGTCATAGAATGCCTCACCCACTCCAAGCAGTTTGCACAATTGCTAGCTCTGACAGAACTGTTCTCATAGGTCAGATAGCTTTTCCAAGTGACAAGATACTGAACCAACCAAAGAGATTTTGGGATTTTAAGGATGCCCTCCACTTCAGCCTCCTCCACATCCTTGATCACAATAGCTCAGGATCTGAGGGAATTGCCCCCTTGAGCTGGATAACTGAGACACATGGAAGACTGGGTGTTGCTCCCTGTGAGGCGGCAATTTCAACCAGAAAGCACTATTACCCAAATCTTCCTCCACCAAGTGGGGACCTGAGTGTTTGCTTGTAAACTTATGTGAGGGCACCTGCATCCAAAAATGGCGCATATCAAACATGACATATGAACTGACCTTGATTTTGTGAGCCAGGAGCCTTTTCCAATCTGCAAACAGTTTGTAGTCACTTATGACCTTAGTGAGAGGCTCCCAAACTAAGGACTGCATTGTCCAGATATGTTGGGCATGATCAGCAGTGGCTAGGACATCTGGGCAAAGGCACGGGCCAACTGAGAATGAAGGGCTGTAACCAAAGGTTGCTTCATATGGAGAGAATCCAGTGGAGGCATGCGTTCTGTTATTATATGCAAACTGAGTGAAGGGGAGGTCATTAGCCCAGGTATCCTGGGCAGCATCTGCGTAGCAGCGCAGGTACTGCTCAAGGATCTGATTGACCTGAATAGTTGGCCATCAGATTGGGGGTGGTACATAGTGAAGTGGCAGGGCGTAATTTTCAAGATCGCCAAGAGCTCATTCAAAAAGTGTGCCATGAACTGGGGCCCGCAGTTACTAACAATTTCCTGTGGAAGGTCAAATATTGAAAACAGATGGCGCACAAAAAAGGAGCTGTTTCCTTAGAAGAAATAGTGGAGGAATAAGAGATATAAAGAGAAATTTTTTGAAGCAGTCAACAACCACCATATTCACTGTGAACCCATTAGATCTGGGAAGTACAACAATGAAGTACACGGACAACAATGTCCATGGATTCTCTGCCTGTTGTAAGGGATGAAGAAGACCATTCTTTTTTTTAGTACTAGATGGTAAGAAGACCATTCTTTCCTGACCAGTCCAACTTGGCACACGGACAAATTATGCAATCTGAAATCCATACTGGAACATTTTTGACAAGTCCATCCAATTATAGGTAAGTTTGATCAAGTTGAGGCACTTAATATCTCCTGTATGTTTTACCGTGGGAGGATCATGGTGAGCCTGCATTTCTTTTGCTTGAAAATGGGGAGGAACCCAAACCCTCGACCAAAATTAAATAAGATCCTCAGCCAGAGAATACAAGAAATGTTTTAATGCAGGAAGAGACACCCGCCAAAAGAACCACCCCTTTGGCACAGGCCATTTGCGCTGCCAAAACATGGGTGGTTAGGGGTGCGTCTGGATATAAGGTTACTGTTGAAACCATGGGAGTAACAATGGATAAGATTTAGATGGGAGGAATGATGGTAACCAGATACGCTTCATCTTAGTCTACAGGGCAATGTGCATGGTTACGACTTAGGAAGTCAGGAAGAACAATCAATTTTTTTAATAAACTCATAGCTGAAGTTAAAGCTGCATAAATTCTGGGTATATTCAAGATTTCTGGTGTTCCAAGTTCTGTAATTTGTGGAAGTAAAGGAGGGCTTGACGATCTGTTTACACTGTTAACTTGTGCAAAGCGCCTTGCAAAATATACTGCCAGTGGGTCAGGGCCCACGCCACAGCTGCCATCTCCTTATCATAGATGGCCCAGGACAGTTCAGTAGGAGAAAACTTTTGGGAAATTTGGTGATGGGCGTTACAGCCCCTCGTGCTCCTGAAGCAATACAGTCCCCACTGCAACAGAAGATGCATCACATGTTATGACATAGGGCTTAAAGGGGTCTCCATGTTTTAGGATGGGTGGGTGACAAAAACACCTCTTTGATCAACTTAAATGCCTGATGGCACTCAGGCGTCAAACAAAAGGTGACATTCTTGCCTGTGAGTGGATGAAGTGGGGCAGCCAATTGGGATGAGCAGGGGAGAAATTTTTCAAGAAAGTATAGTGCCAAAGAAGCTTCTCAATTGTTTTTGGGTTGTTGGAGTTGGCCACTAACGGATGGCTTTCAACTTGTTGGGGGGGGATGGCGTACTTATCCTCTGATGAGATTTCCCAAGAAAGTGGCCTCCTTTTGATAAAACTCGCATTTTAAAGGCTTGACTAACAGGCCCGCCTTATATAAGGCTGCCAAAATCTCTTCCAAGTCCTTTGCATGTTATTTGGGAGTCAGGGAGTGTACCAAGATATTGTCAATATATGTGACCATGCAAGTGAACCATAGATCACTCAGCACACTGTCAATCATCCTCTGGAACATTGCTGGTGCATTTTTTAGCCTAAAATGTATTACTTGAAACTGGAAAATGACCAGTTTTGGTCAGGTTGAAGTAAGATACCTTGACCTTCCATCACCAAAATCTGATTGAAGGCATTGACAAGTCAAGTTTTGAGAACACCTGCAATTTGGCAATCAATTGCCCAATTGTCTATTACTAAGGAAAAGAGTAATGATCATGGACTGTTATCTTATTAAGGTGACCATAATCCACGCAGGGACAAAGAAAACCATCTGCTTCTTGGCAAAGACAATGGAAGCGGAAACCGTGGAAGTTTTTAAAAAAGCAAACCCTTCTGAAGCATGTCGTCCAACCATGAGTTGAGGGCAACCTCCTCCTCTCGATGTGGATATAGGGGGCAGTTTATGTTAGCCACATGCACCATTGTTTGAAACCCCAAGTTAAATTTCAGATGAGGGGATGGCGATCAGACTTGACAGAGTCAAAAATTCTCTGGTATTCTATTAACTTAACAGAAAAACTGGGCGGTAGACCAATCAGGAACCAAGGCTTTTAATCAAAATTTGGCCACAAGCTTTGTTGAGGGTATCCAACAATGGTATCTCGCCCTTCGTCCGGCCATTACAAATGACACATATTAGATTTGAGGTGAATTTTAACATGCTGCCAACGCCACCAACCCACCTCCCAAGATATGGAAACACCAGATTAGGCATTGCGGTGAATTGACCACAAAAGCCAAACTGTTGAACTGAGAAAGTTACTGGGCGTCATAATTTGTACAAGGGCTGGGAGGCTGACGAAGAAACATAACCATAGGACCCAAGTCCAGGTCAAGATCCAGCTGGTTAGCCAATTTTACGTTCATAAAATTACCCACTGCTTCAGTGTTAACCAAGGCTTTGAAAGAAACCAGTTGTGATTTGAAACTAATTTTCATTTATAATATGGAGTAGGCGGAGCTCTCTTTATTGGCAGCTATGGTTGAGTTCATAGATAAGTAAGAGATTGCAACAGGATTTGTGGAGAACACAAGGTTTGAGACAGGGGAAGATGCTCTATAAAAAGAATGCCTGAATATACTAACACAAGCGCGGGGGCTGCGGAGACTTTTGAAATCAATTTAAATATTGATTCAGAGCTGTAATTTGACACTAAAGTCACCTTGGAGGCTTCTAGAATGAAATTCATTTTGGAGGGTGGACTGAGTTAAATGCTGGATACACTGGACTATTGTGGCCATAGTAGAACTTCTCAAAACCCTATTTATCTTAAAGAAAATGACCACTGCTGCGCCCAATCAAACAAGAATGGCGGAAATGGTTAAAAATAATAAAAAGTTGATTATGACATGGTCACAGCAAGTAAATTTTAGACTATCCTGCCAATATGATTGCTGAAGGACCCAAATGACAAACTCAAATGCCAAAGACACTGCTGCTTGAGGGATTATAACTATATTGGGAACAAATTTCGCCCATGGGTGCCCATGGGTCATAATGGTGTATACAAACCTAGCGACAAACCAGGCAAACACAGCCACAGAGCCCATGATTGTTGAATTAAGTGAGTCAGAATGGGTGTTTAAACTTTATATTAAGATCAGTTTCAGGAAATAAGATTTCATTGTAAATGAAAAGAGAAAATCAACCTTCAATTTCCTCAGTGTGCGTTGACTGATTAAATTAATGATTGATTTAGGGAATAGCTTAGAAAAGCTCAGGATTGAGGCCCTTAAGATTTAACCTAGACTAGCGAACTTCAAGTGAGGTCATTTGAAAATAAATCTAATCAAATCAACATAAAATGAGGTAGTGATGTGCTGAAACACTGGCGATTTGGCCTCAGATGCCCAAATTGTGAATTTACCACTTTTTGACATTTAATCAATGGCATCTCACTTGACAGGCAACAGGAGCCTCCCAGGGCCGCCCCACATAAGGCGGTTCCTAGAGGTCAGGAAAGGGTTTGATCTACCAAGCCTTCCCACATCTTGTTGCTTTGGCGTACGTTTGGCCAAGAATTATTTTTATTGAGAAATGATCCTGATATAAGAGGCAAAGTTTCAAGTTGACAAAAACTTCCAATAATGACCCAATGCCATTGGTGAATTTCGCCGCAGATCTGACATTAGGCATACTCATCTTAGCAGTTACAAGCCCATCAGGCTTTGATTTTAAATTTTTAAAAGCTGATTCTAAATTGATATAACAAATTCCAATGACCTAATGCCATTGGTGAGTTCTTCTGGGGATTCAATCCTGAACACATTCTAATTGGGAAGTACACACCTGTCAGGCTCTGTTTCTAATAGTTTTGAAGCTGGTTCCAAACTAAAAACATCAATTCCCAATAGCTTGATGACACTGAAGAGTTTGACTAAGAACTTGACCCTTGATAACTTTTCTAAAAGTGCGTATTCATTGGCTTTGTTGCCGTGGGTGTAAGGCTTTTTGGATAAATAAGCACAAATCTCTTCAATTCGCCATACTAATTTTGCAGAAAGAATTGTGGGGATTGGTGGGAGAATCTTCAGAGGACTGGCTGTTACCCAACGCTAATCTACAACGTGGGCGAGATCACCCTGCATGACAAATGGGACAGCTGCCCTCTTAGGACCCTTCTTAGTGGGAATGGGAATACCGCAGATTTAGGAAGAGTGGTCACTCCCATGGACTTACATGAAGGGTCAAAAGCACCGATAGTAAGTTAATACACCTTCAGCACTACTTAGGAAGTTGAGGCTCGTGCGCTTATGCTCCATATACCATAAAAGCCCCTTTCTAGGTATTAGTGAAGTATAAATATTAACAACATATTGCTTTAACTGATGTTGGTCAAACCAATTACAACGGACATCCCATGCTGCACAAGCTAGGTAATTTCAGCATACATGACTTTATCCGTTGCAGTGGAACGTCCAATAAGATGAAGGTGAATTAGCAGAAGATAATTGGTATCAAAATGGTGCAGCACATCTTGTGCAATGCATAAATTGCAGTCATTATTTGGGAAAATAATACTTAATTATCAAAAAAGCCAGCGCTTGCCCTTTTTCCTCCTCAGTTAGCACATAAAAGCTTTCCTGAGGAATAAAAGAGCGGTGAATTGCTCTGTACTGTCACTAAGTTATAGTTGATCAAAATAACTAAACTCATTGTTCTTTGGACTTCTTCAACTGGTAGCAGGTGTACAAAAGCAACCAATTTATGTCACTGAATCCTAATAGGGTACGCATATAGATTGGCAGCAGTACTTGAATTTGCCATTATCGTGAAAAATAATCCCAAAGTAGCAACTGGTCTAATTTATATTGACAAAATGGCACTTATATTTCCCTTAAAACCCTGAGGGAATATTTAAATCAATTACAGTCTTCACGATAATTTGGTGGCCCACCAGAATGAACAGGCTATGAATATCACGTAGCAGGATACCCTTATATTCCATGACCTAGTTAGGTAACTGATGGGTATACACAAGCAGCCACTGGAACTCAATAGGCACTATGACATCATGAAAAGCGAGGTTAACTCTCCCTAATTTTTAACCAGAGGGCCTCATCTTTCAATATATTTATGGAAGAGTTTGCCCTAATATCTTTAATGTGTTCCTTTTAAAATCAGCTTTGGCTCCATAAGTTCTCATAAATAAGGGTCTAAGGAGGAAGTCATGCTGCTAGTTTGCAGAAAGACATGATAATATAAGATTAAGGAACTTAACCACAGTGGAACTTTTCTTTCTCGTTGCAATCACTATTGCAACCTATTCAATTCAAGACTGAATCTAGTTTGATAATCTCACAGAGGAGATTAGTCTGCGCCCATGTCAGGGAGCAGTTGGGCAAGCAAGGTAAGAGGAGCAGGTGGAAGGCCTGCGGCCTCCAACGTTTAAAAATGCCCCAGAGAATCTGGCGGAATAGAGAAAATCTTAAAAAACTGGAGGTCACAATTTCCCTGGAGATACTCGTGTGGCAAGCACGATGCAACCAGTACATCAACACGCCACACTCCCAGCCACTTTTGTCGGTGGAATTTAGAGTCCGTGTGTATCTGGACATCCAAAAAATGGCCTTATGGGAAAAACTTTGTGAAGATGTACACAAAGTTTTCCTGACCGCGGTGTACGTTGCACATCACTCCTTGTTGCGCAGTTGGCTGGACCTAGGTTTTGAAAGCAAAAAAGCAGCAGACGAGGCTGCAGCAGTGTGCATAGTGGTCGACCTCCCTGAAGGGAAATGGGTCTCGAAACCAAATGCACCAGATGGACAAAATCAAACCAAATTTTCCTCACATTTGACTTTTTGCCTACTAGAGTAAAACGTGACATTTTGGAACAACACCTGAAAGATGGTCTCGCCATATATGGTGAAATACAATCTTTCAAAATGCAACGCTTCATGCTGATGCCACACCTGTGCACCGGCAAAGCCATTGCAGTTCTGACCCCAACTGAGGAGATTGCGAAGGACCTAACCCAGATCCCGCACTCCACCTTTATTGACATCGCAGGGCATACCACCCACCCATTCTGGGTAACTGTGGACAGCGCGCCCCCCATTTGCACCCACTGTGACGCGTTCAGCTATAAGGTGCACGCATGCCCCATCAAGGAGGGTGTCACATTCCAAGAGCACCCCTCAGCGGCCATGGCCAGTGGAGAGGCGCACTACAAACCAACCGCAAGCACCAAGGAGGCTTTCCTGTGGGGAGCACAAGGCTGCTACTTATTGGTAAAGCCCATCTCCCCACAGGAGCAGAAGAAGGCCAAGCAGGCCCATAGGGCCATGGCCAAGGAAGCGGCCAAGGTCGCCACCACCATCCCACACTCACAATGCCAGGAGGACATGGAGACCTTCGCGGTGGAAGTGACTTGGGAATCCATCGCCCAATCAGATTGGGAGGCCCATGCTGAGCGGGCCACTCAATCTGAGGATCTGATGGGAGATTTTGATCTCACCCAATCGTTGCACCCAAGCTCCAGTCAAAACTGACTTGGGACCTATCCCAACTGAAAATTTTTTTTTGACCCACTTGACGGTGCACCAAACTCATCCGCACCGCAAAAAATTCGTCCAATGTCAGGAAAACAAAAAGGGAAGGCCAAAGCCAACGCAAATCTTTCCACAAAAAATCAACAAAAACTCTGATAGCGTTGCTGCTAATACCCGCGCTGCTGTGAAAGCCTGTGGGGACCAAGAAGAGGCTGGTGGGCCCGGGGCCCACCCCTTGCACCTAAGGTACAATGGGGGAAACCTTCACTCTAGGGACGTTGAATATTGCCGGACTCAAGGCCTCCCCATCCCGGGCTAGGAAACTGAGTTTTTTACAACACAATTTACCCATGGATATCCTGGCCATCCAGGAGTCCCACTGTCCACGAGGTTCCGAGGAAGCTTGGAAAACAATGCTCCTCCCATCCCTATCCTTTTGGTCGAAGCACTGTGGGGTGCTAATTCAGAAAAATAATTTTTAGACTCACATCCTCAGAAACATTCCTAAATGGCCGAGTGCTCATCATCACCTTCTCATGGGCTGATGTAGCACATGCAATTGTCAACATCTATGCCCCAAACGGTGCACATGAGCGTCAGGAATTTTTCTCATCAGTCAAATCCCTCCCGCTACCCCCTGATTCTTTCTTAGTCAGCGACATGAACTGTTGGCTAACCTCATCAATGGACTGGTGGCCTCCCTCACCCCACGCCCCACAGGGTCACATAGAACTACGCGTTCTAAAGGCCACCCTTGGATTAATGGATGCGCTGCCGTGACATGCCCCACTGCTCAAAAACATGATTCATCCCCACATCCACAACGGCCAATTAAGGTCCATGACCTGCATCGACCTTATTCTAATGCTGGCGAGATTCCAACCCCACATCTCCCACTTCAAAACAACAAAAATGGAATTTTTCGACCACCAACTGGTCTCAATAACCTACCACCTACCGGTCACAGTTGCTAAGGCCCCACATTGGTGCAAAATCTGCCCCCCGAGCTCGCGTCGCCAGGATTTTCCACGTGGGTGGAAGAGGCAACTTTGGCAAAATTGTTTGTTGCACCATTTTGCGTGAACCCCTTTTTCACATGGGCAACTTTCAAAGAGGACACCATCCGCCACTATCGCCATCACTCCTCCAGACGCTCATGAGCCACATCAGCGGTTATCTCGCGCGCTCTGGCAGAATTGGCCCACTTGGGGTCCAACATTCCAGCTACAGGATACAGCCCTGCATGGGGCCAGAAGTGGGCGGAGGCAGCCGCCCACCTCAATGCACTTGAAAGGCAACACAAACATCAGGTTTGTGTCTAATACAGGGCCACATGCATCACTAAAGGTGACAAGTGCACTGCATATTTCTTTAAAAAACTTTCGCACCATGCCAGAGCGTCGCCTGCACACAGGTGTGAAGATCGGATAATTCTATTGTGGACACACTGGCTGAAGTGGCAATCGAAATGCAAAAATATTACTCCAAGTTATACTGAGCTGAACCAATTCAGCTGGCTGAAATGGCGGAATTTCTCGACCGAGCTCATATCTGCACCATTTTCCGATACCCAGAAATAATGAATTTAATTACTCCAAACAAACTATGGACAGCCATTCGTGGTGCGCCAAACCAAAAATGCCCAGGCCCAGATGGCATTCCATATGAGTTCTACAAAAAATATTTCAAATATATATCCCCATTGCTGCTCGCCTCACTTAACCAAAGCCTGGTGGAAACGCGCCTCCTACCAGGAGGACATGATGCCTTTACTGTCACACTCTAGAAGAAAGGGGATAAGCTTAACTTAGCCAACTGGCGCCCCATTTCTCTAACAAACACAGACACCAAAATTTTAACAAAAATCATGGCTAACCATTTAGGGACTGTAGCATCTGCCACCATCTCCCCAGAACAATTCAGTTTCATCCCCAGAAGGTCAATTTGGGATAACGTGCACTCCGTGGCTAATGCATGTCAGTCCACAGCCTCAGGAGCACTGGTATTCTTGGACCAACAAAAGGCCTATGATAGAGTAAACTGGGAATACCTAAGGGCCTGCCTCCATCAATTCCGCCTACCCCCCGCTTCATCAACTGGGTGATGCTGCTCACAGAATCTGCAACAATGGCAGTGCATGGCCCAGGCTTCCTAATGGAAGTAGTCCACCTTCAAAGGGGCTTGCGACAAGGGGACCCCCTCAGCCCACTCTTATACAACTTCAGCCTTGACCCACTACTGCGAAATGTGAATGCCCAACTCACTGGGGTCCATGTGCCAGGCCAAACCCCAGTCAAGATGATGGCATTTGCAGATGACTGCGTGGTGGGGGTGTCTAATAATAAAGATGCATGTGCGCTTGCAGCCCTCATCCAGGAATATTCCCAGGTAAGCAACGCAACACTAAACGCCTCCAAAACTGAAATCATCCTCCTTGGTCGGTTTCAGAACTGCTGGGCCCCAGCAATTAGTTCCCAACCTGGCCCATCTGCTCGCCCACGCCCACGCCTTACTAACTCAACACACACCACTCCACTGGTGCTCCCCTTCGTGCCACGTCCTGCCATAGGACTGGTGCGCCATCTGGGCGTGTGGATGGAGGCAGGCGGATACGCGTCAGCAGTAATGGAGTGCCGTATACTGGACAACGTGACGAAGCGAATCGCCTCTCTCAGAGCCCACCCTACTACTCTCACTGGCAGGGTTGTTCTAGCCAACTCTATGCTCCTATCCAAAGTCTAATTCGGAGCCCATGCCATCCCCTTCTCCCCAAGCTTCTTCAAATCCCTTTATGTCTTGCTGAAAGGATGGCTTTGGTCAGGTCGCCCTCCACCAGTATGGCTAGAGGTCATGTTTGGCCCTCATCATCATGGTGGCATGGGTCTGCTAGACTTTAGAGCCCATGCTGCCAAGATCTTGGGTACCTGGATAGCGGCTGTCACCGCTCCTACACTCCCATCCCAACACTGATCCCACGCGGCCCGCTCCAACTTCTCCTGAGCCTTGGGCCTCAACAATCCATCAAACCCCCATTCCCTGATGAAATACCTCGAATCACACACATTGGCCACAGGTCCTCACGGGACTAAAACCCACTACAAACGAATCCTACTCTCCATGTGGAGCGCTGAGTGGAGAATTCGCATTAGCGGACATACAACCCAAAGAGGCTGCCCCTCTCCTCAGTTCACACAAGAGGTACAGGGGCTACCCATCCATGATGGCGTGATCCCCATTCGGCCCCATGTCCTATCCAGGGTGGACTACCTGGACATGATGGACATCCCTTATTCCACTGAGACCCAAAAGACTATCTGGAAATACGCACACCATCCTCTGTTGCAGCCTCAAGTCCGCTCCCATGTGTGGCGCTGCCTGAGGCGGGTGTATCGTACAGCTGAGCGCTCTAACGCTTTACACTCATCCTGTGTCATGTGTGTCCAGTATGGAACGCTGTTCCACCGCCTGGAGAAGTAACCCACCTCTAAAGTGATATGGCACGAAGTTTAACGTCTGCTGGGCCAGGATCAAACGCATCCATTCAGTCTGTCAAGAGATATGTTTGCTCTATCAATGGCCTCCTCCCTTCCACCCTCCCTCCATGCTCTGGTGGTTGCAATCGCCATGTGGACCATCCACACGATCGTCTTAGATGCCATCGCAGGCTTCACCCCCACCCTTCCAGAAACTGTCCAAAGATTCTGGTCTCATTTGGTGGACCACTTCAAAGCATGGATGTTTGGATACCTCCCACCACGTCGCCGACAGCTGGTCTCCTCCTGGTTCCCAGTCTGGTTCATCAAATCAGACCCCTTCTCCACACATGCTCAATAGTGGCTACGGCCCCTTCACACGTCCCCTCCCCTCCCCATAAGTGGCGTTCCTGCTGGCAACAAGAGATAGCATCGCTTCTCTGGGGTGCCTCCCCTGGTACTAAGTTTGTCTTTCCTGAGTCATATTCAGAAGTGTTCGTCCCATGGTCAGCCTTCCCAACAATAAATTAAAATTAAAACTTAACCACAGTGGCAAAGCACTCTAGGCTCCTTCTGACGTAGTTGTTGGGTGCCCACCATACCATACACTTTCCAATGATTTAGGTCAGCAGTTAGTCCTAGTCTCTTATTCAGCTTGGTAGACAAAATATAAGCCAGTGCCCCACTATCTATGATAGCTCTGATCTTAAGCTTATTTACCTTAATATCTATGTTGGTGCACATATAAAAAAGTAAAAGTCAGAGGAGTTAATTATGTGAGCCTCCAAAGTGTTTTCTTAACCCAAACATTTTTGCATTTCTTCGCCTAATTGAGGGCTAGACCCCATTAAAACTTCAATAGGTATCGCCACTTGGACCCATGCAATTCAGGGGCTCTGCCAGAGTCAACCAAAAAATTTTGTTGCTCTATCTGTTGAGCATAAGTATTCAATACTTTTTCTGGCGCCAACTCAACTTTGCATTCCTCTGGAAAAATGATTAGTCGCAGTTACTAAATCATCCACTATTACTCACTGAACTACTGGCGGAAGCATGTTGTTGGTGGCCTTCCACCGGTAAGAATGTGAAGTTGGAGCTTTTTCATATTTGGGATTTCTTTAGAGAAGGTGGAGGTAGAAAATACTTCTTCTAATAACCCCTGTTTATTTCCAAATCCTTTTCATGCACAATGTTTACCAATTCAACCTTTTTTATAGAACTTAATTTTGGACAATAATTTTCATAATGACCCAACTTCTTACAATTATAACAAGTAATCTAAGTAAGATCAGACCCATATACACAAGGCCCAGAGGCCCAAGATAGTTCTTGTTTAGGGGAGATGGCCCATGTTGGTGGGTCACAAGGTTCACGCAGAATTTGATTAGGCGTCTTAAAAGTAATGGCGCAGTGGCAGTTATACTTCACCATATGTGCTAAATTGTTTTACTCATTCCAAACTGGTATCAGTACCATATACATCTCATGTAAGGCTAGCAGATATGGCGGAGAGTGATCTGGGCGTCAAAGTCATTCATAACGTTTTCCTCATATAGCGCTGCGCCTACATGTAGAAATGTTGAGCAAATTTTTGAATAGTATTTTTTTAAATGATATATTCATGAATTTTATTTCCAATTGGTCATGCTTTTGGCTCCTCTAAACTCTTTGATAAGTAGATACCTGGCGTTAAGGTAGGATACGTCAGTATTCTTTAATTTTGGCATAAATCGCTCCTGAATTTTGGAGTCCAAAGAGTTCATTACTACTGCACACTTATCATTCTCAGGCGCTCCAGCCATACTGATACAAATAATCCAATTAATTGTGACCTTTCTCTTTCTAGTCAAAATTTGGTAAGTTAACAGGGCTGACTAGATATTTCATGGCTGCGGGGCTGAAGGCTGTGAAGGCACTATCTGACTTTCAGATTTTATTTAGCAGGAAGGGGGAGTGATACAGCATTGAACAGTTGTATTTTCTAAGTTCCCAGAGTAATCAATGATCAAATTGGAAGGAGCAATATACTGATCATTTGAAGGGTTACCAGAGCATCTTGAACCTGTCTGCATCAACAGATTTCTTGCTGAATTTCCAACTTAAATTGGTTCAGCATTCAGAAAAAATGGCGCCGTTCCATCTACAGATTGACATCCATATTACCATCATTTTAATTGATATACTAAAATTCACTCTCAAGGTGCTGTTTCTCTCACTAAAGACCTTACAATTTGTCCTTGAATTTTAAGTTCCTTATGTAAGGAGTCAAGCTTCTTTACAAATTAGTAGAGGAGAAGAAAGCTCTGGCCATATTTTTCAATAGAACTTTCACTTACCACTTTTAACTTAGTATGGCATTAGAGAGCAGACCAACATGACCCTATACATCCGCTCATACCTGATGAATCTCAGAAGAATAAATTGAGGGGCTTTGTGACAGTATACCAAAGCTTTAGCGTTTATGCTACCTCCGCGGTGGAGTATTCTGAAATTAGTTTTTAAAAATTCAATTAGTATTCTTTGACTTAAAAGGATAAGGTGAAGCCCCTATATTGAGAACTACATGTGAAAATTAGCGCAGCAGCGTCATATTTTCAGCGCATAGGTTAAACACATCAGATACAAGGCAACGTATGAGAACATTAACCTTGACCAGAAATCTCTAACAGAAAACTTTATATTTGAAGATAACGTTTTTATTTAACAAATCATGGTAGCACTGTAGTATTGGATACTTCCAGTGGCCCAGGGATTGCTAAAGGTATTCTTTCTAGTTGACTCTCCCAGCTTCTCCAGGAAAAGATCTCCTACCTATTGAAAATCCTCCTTGGATATATGTTCTCTACACGAGATTTCATTGGTGCTTTCCATGGTTACTAAGCAGCACCTTTGAATTGGAGAATTAAATCATAAAATTCATGTTGAGTTAGGAATTTTTTTCCACTTGGCGTAACTTTCCAAGCGATTTTACAAAGAGCAAAGCAAATCTAGAATCCAACCTTTCTCACCACCAAACATCTCTGACAATGTCATCAGGTACCCTGCCGCTTGCTCCAGGTTGGGTCAGTGGCGAAACACCCCCTAGTTTTTTCCATTTAGAGAGAAAACGCGTTAGGACTGGCTCATTCTGTCCTCACAAATCCTGGGACAGTTCGTTCCTCCCAAGGATCTCAAAATCACCTCACTTGTATCCAAGTGGTTCCTCAGAGCCCCCTGATGCTCCCTCATAGCAGCATGTATTTTGACCTTAGGGTCAAATATGGGAAATTATTCCTATATAATGATAGCAAAATTATCAAACTTGCTCAGGTGGTGATGAAGCCTGCCAGGATATAGACTTCCGCCCCTTTAAGGGGACTTTGACTTGGGACTCTCCTGTGAAGCTGATTCCTTCACAGCAGCGACTGGCCCTGGTGTTCCAGAGCACCCTTCTCCCCACCACTTGTACCTGGCCTCCCACGGACACCACTTTAGTGGTTCAGTTCGTGGGTTTTCCCAACCACCTCCCCTGAAGCGCTCCAATAGGAGCTGATGGTTGGTTTAGACGCTTATAGATCAGACCCCATCCTTCATTTTGTGGTCCTGAATGGGGCCACACGCCTTTCAGGACTCTGGGAATTTGCCACAATACGCCCTTGGTTAAATAAAATTTCTCTGATGATCCCTTCATGTTCCGTTCTCCTTTCTGCCCCCAATCACCCATTCTGGGCCAACGTCAAGGGCGGCCAGTCAATTAGCATGTCCTTCTTTGAATCTTATTACTCAAATCACAAATTCTCATTCCTTGCCACTTCTGCCAGCTCTTAGTCCCCCTCTGGCTGTACTCAACTTACTGCCAATACCACAGCGTTTTCAGTCTGTGGTATCATCCTACCCCCCTCCCCCTCCTACAAAATGTGCTGCTGCAGTTCCCATAGCACCTAATCCGGCCTAACCTCAGCCACTAAATACATTCATCTTAAACAATTAGGAAGTGGCTTATACTATCAATCACATCCAAGCTTCCCATTCATCAGCTAAACTTCAAGCCTAAGTTGATGCCATGATTCAGTATAATCATAATATTTGTTCCTAAATAGCTCAGGACTTTGATTTGGGTAATCTTATTGAACCATCTGAGTTTACCCTTAACATATTTTCAAACCGAATTGACGCCCAATTCTGCCAGCAATTTTATATAACACAAACAAATGTATTGCCATTCCGCTCCAACCACCACCATGCAGTCAAATTGATTGCCTCTCCTGACTGCCATCCTCTCCACAAAGCTGTCGCTATATCAGTGGTGGTGCTGGCTGAAGGTGTTCCTCCCCCACTGTCCAAGATCATCTTTCCGTGGCAGGTAAGAGGACCTCCTTAAGTTCCATGAGGTTGCCCATGACTCATTATTTGAATGTAGTGGCAAAATAAAAAAAGCCCCAAAGCAAAAATCGCCTGACTCAAAATCACCACAAATAAAGTTCACAAAAGCATGCATCCAGGCTGAGAAAGATCTGTCTTAATATATTACCACCTTTGCAGGGTGCATGATACCTTGCCTGGCCCTCCCTTGGGCACTATTGAGCCTCACACTGCAGATGCTCACATCCCCTTGCTTTCCGCCTGGGACCACACCTTGAATAACATAACAATGCCAAGGAAGCACCTCCTGAACCCCATCCCCTTCCACCATGGTCATATAACTCTCTCACCATTGATGGCCTAGTTGGTTTATTTAGTTTGGTTTCTGGTGCCATTTTTCTCCTTTGGCAACTTTGGCCCGTTTACTTTTTTATTTTATTACTTTTTGTAATGCCCTTCCCTGATTCACTTACTTCAAGAAAACGAAAAAAATAATCAGAAATTAGATACTTAAGGCTTAAGGCATTTCCATAAACGATTCAATATGCCAGATATAGTTGAAAACTGACAGATGTCTATAATAAATATAGGTCCCTATTACCGATGGTTTTATGCTGGCAATGAGCAACATAGAATAGTACATTAAAATAAAATAGGAGGCAAATATAGTGATTGCGGCCATGGCATTAGTGTCATATATTTAGTGAATGAAAAATGCGTCAGTAGTGATTTAGGGATTTGAATGATAGTAAAATACATTAGGGCACTACATATAAAAGTTAGGGCTGCATGGTAAACTAATTACTAAACTAATTAGTTCTTCTATTTATGCTATTAATTAAAATATGAAATTATTTAGATATAATAAATAAATTATCAAGATGGTTGATTAAATCAATTCTAACATGAAATTTTAAGTTTAGAATTTTGAACTCACAGAGACTGAAAATGAGTCTTCATATTTTTCATTCATTCTGTTTAATCTCATCAAAATGTTTGTTGATATAATTCATGAATTCTTGTACGTTTTCCATTTTGAAGTCAACTGCACCTAGGTTGACAGCAGGGTCAATTGGCTCCCAAAATGTGAAATACAAACTCTCAAGTTATTCATTTAATCTCATTTCTGAAGATATACAAATTCTTTGAGCATCTCACCACAAATGGGGTCCTTAGAGCCATCAACTGGGAGAACTGGTGACCTAGGGGGCTAAGGGCCCTCAGGAGCATAGTTGTCCCTCATCCCCATGGGACCTTTTGGACCTTCAGTGACGGTGTCATCCAGTGCTAAAGCTGGTTAAGCAGGGCTTTTATGTGACTAAATTGTTGTATCAAGATGGCTTCCACAGTTTAAGTTTAGGCAGCAGCCACCAGAGTGACATTGTGGACACTTGTGCACGTCAGAGACCACACTCTGTAGTTGCTGAGTCTAGTGGGTATCAATATATCCAGAGATCCTAGAGTACAATAGGGCAATTTAACTTTGTATGTCATTGATGAGGCGACAGATTTACCTAAATAGCTTTCGATAGTCAAAAAAGAAAGCGGATTCCATTTCATAAAATTTGACTAAGCTGGGGTTAAGACATGTACTAATACCAACTGATGCTGTTTTTTTAATGATGTAACCCCAACAATTTGAGGAGATGATGGAGGGATGGATGTACAAACTGCCATAAGTAGAGTTCTGCTCCGCCAACCAACTTATTACTAGATAAGACCTCTGAGCTGGAAAGTCTTTACATAAAGAAGGGTACATCAGAAGCTCACGAACAGCTAAAATGGGTCTTGGTTGTATAAATCCCATCTAGAAGCTGTTGGATGGTATTGGCTAGGATGTCAGTTTGGAGATAGAAATGACTGGGGTTTGGCATGGGAAGTTTGAACTTAAAAGGTATCTTAGTTTTTCTTTTGAGCCTAGGTTACCCAACCACCTCCTGCAGTGAGCACCAAATGTAAACTATCAGTCTAATGAACAGGTTCTGATGTGTGAAATCAATAACTTGTTGAAATATACAATCTGATACGATGTGTGATTAGGTGATACTAGTATGAATACTAGTATTTGGCTGAGATTTCCACAACCAAAGGTATCTCTTTTGTTCAAATTTACTCTCAGGACAGGTACTGGAAACCTTCCTTCAACCCATTGTGATATTACTTTAATTATACTTGATCTGAAACTTATCCTTTTATCATTAGGTTCAAAGGTTACAGGTGACTTGAATTCTTCCATACAACAAAGGAAATCCTATCCCTTCAACTCTTCATCTAGAATTGATAAACTTCAGTACTACAATAGAACTTAACCTACTATTAATAGGTTCAGAGATTCCAAGGGAGCTTCTCTCCTTCTCTCTTGACGCAGGAGCCTCAGAGCACACCAGACAAATAGATAAAGGAAAATTACCTAAAATAGATGTCCTATGAAAATGTCTTATATGTACTTATTAATTCTGCTTTAGTGAATAAAAGCAAGGAAATATATAGGGTAGTTTGATTCACAACTCTTCTGTTGTTAACCTAATTGGGATGTCAGCCATCACTGCCGAATTAACACTCCATGAATCGCTCAGCAACAAATGAGGCATCTGATTATTCAGCAACTTAGTTGGTATCTACCACTGACTAGATAATCATCCGCCATGGGCTGGATCTGGAGGTAGCTTGTCCCAACGCTCTCATTAAATAAGCTGGATTATCCTTATCAGGATAGCACTGCTTATGTAGTGGGACCTTTTGCCCATTAGCAGAAGGTCGTTTTTCCTAAAAGATCAACCCACAAGCTGCTATCAACAAAAGCGTTGTTAACGCCAAGCAACTACAATAAACCCTAACCTAATTGTCATTAAACCCTAATCGACTCATACAAGATTATATTATTATGGTTAAATCAATAACCAAACAGCTTTTTAATGTCAGGGATCCTCCCATTGAAACATTAGTATCCTGGAAGAATTGAATTTTAGCAGATTAGTTAATAATATTTAGGATTTTCATCAAAAAAATTGATATCATATGAAAAGATAACTCCCACATCCACTAAAGGATTTGATCCCCAGCTGATAAAGCAGATATTTATGTAATCTAATAAGACTGGATAATGTGGGCATACTGAAATCCTGATACCTGAAACTCTAGGCTCTTAGGCTAGATTGGTTGTACCTCAGATTTTAAAGTAGTAACCCATTAGTAATACTCCTCTCCCCATTTGATGGAGGGGATCTGTTATTAGCGTTAGCTTCCTGTTTCATGATTAACGTTTTCATTGAAACTGAACAGGGTGCTCCTGTAGTGAGCACCGGGTTTCAGGTTTTCTACCAAGGAAAGCTGTATATCAATAATACAGCTGCCATAGTAGTAAAAACATAAGTCGTAAGTTGATTTTGGGATGACTTAATTAGTTGAAAAGGCTGGAGAGGAGCAATGGCGTAGCACTTTCGCTTCTTCAGTTACATTATATGCACTATCCTGGCTTATGATACTTTTTATTGTAGCTTTGAAAAGAGGTAAAAATATAAATTCGCCAGGGATAATCCATGATAATCTTTGATTTAAAGCTTTCAATATTTATACGGTGGCCAGTTGTCCCATGGCAGTTATAGCTCTCTAGTCCTCTTTGTTCATAATATTTGCTTCTTATCCAGTATGGGGGTAGAACTTCACCACTTCCTATTATCAGCTCCAGAATTTTTGCCCTTCCATTGTGTGAGGACGTCTGGATGGCGGCCTTTGATGTCAGTCTATAGTCTCATCCTGTGAGAATTTTGAATCTTTTATTAATTCTTGTTTGTTTAAGGGCAAGGACTCATTTGGCAACAATCCATTTGATTCTGGAAAACTCAACCCTGGAGGAGTACAGTCAAACAGCTTATCATTTTAATGCCAAGATAAAATGGGATATTCTTTATCAGAATGCCAACAATGTGTAGAAGATACCACAGTATGGAAAAATGTGACTTATAAGTTATTTTCAATCTATCCCAAGATGATGATTCTGTTCAATTTCCAACTACTAATCTGTATCATGCTATTATCCTCTACATACCACATTATATTCCTGCTTTAATTCAGAGTGAGCCTATATTTTATCATTTTATCTATTCTTTTATGGTAATTTAGTTAGAATTTATTTTTTTACTTAGTATAATTTTTATTTTACACTAATGTGATAATACCATTACTAGGTCAAAAAAGCTTTATGCCATTGACTAATGAAAAGTGCACATGTTCTATTTCCATTATGAACTTTCTTGGATATTGTATAGTGAAAGCTATCTTGCTTAAAAGCCATTATAGAAATGATGCAACTACCAAACTGCACTAAAAAGCTTAAAATACTTTATAATATAAGAATAAACTTCAGTTTTTAACCCAGGCACATCTGAGTACCCAACATACCATTGTTGTCATGTATCATTTTTGCAAAAAGTGTGAAAATTGTAATTTTCGTGACTCAAAATAGCACTTACCTTTTTAGAGTTTGGTGAAGCCTCAATTTATTTTTACAATATTGGAACTCTTTTTAAACTCCATTCTGATAGTCACAAGTGAGGTTTGATATCTTTCTGGAGTGTTCCTCCTGTTGGTATTTAACCCCTATTTGGTTAAGCCTTATCCAGGCGTCATACTCATGAAAGACCTTTAGGACAAGTCTAGGGTAAAAATCCTGGCACCTAGTATGCTATAATATCTATAAAAAGAATTATTATCATTCTAATTTGTTTAGAACAGATATCAGATCTGATCTTAATGAGTTGATTATATCTCTCATTGGATATCCTAATCTAGTCAACTGTATTATATTACTGATTTAAGTAATATCACATAAACTCTATATAAAGGTCAAACTAATTTGAATAAATGACATGTTAAACTTTCCCTTATTATTATATTTTTATATTAACTAAGAATCCCTTAAAGGACTGATAATCCTTAAGCGGCATTACATCATCTAGGGCCTCAAATGCCTATATTTATTCTAGTAAAAATATTGTATTCTTATTATCCCAAGTCAGGACAAATTATCTAACCAGTAAATTTATCTATATGAATTCTATTTTAGAATCTATCTCCCCAATCAATTTATGGTTCATTGTGCACCTCCATATCCAGCTTCAAGGGCCTTAGAGTTCAGCCAAAGTAAAGCCAAATTTAAGAACCTCCATTGTCATGAGGCGTGCTGATATTAATAATAAGACTGCACTGGCCCTCAGGACGATTTACCATCCAAAGCACCAGCCAGAATACCACTGGTAAAGCCATCCATATTTTGGGATGCAAGGAGAATAAGGAAACCGCAAGAACTATCCAAGGATCCCAAAAATTGAAATTTTTTGCCAATAAATATCCAGTGGACTCATAAAATCACAAATCAAATCTTTATAAGAAAGATTCTATATAAACTAAAAGATAAGAAAGGGAAAAGATGGAGTGACAGCGTATTTTGTCAGTGTTCAACTCATTTTAAACTCACAAACACAGAGAACAAGGACTGATCCAACTTTCTGTCAGAAAAAAAATCATATAGCTATAGCGGAAAGAAATTTTAAATTTTTATGCCATCAGATTGGGCTTATCATGGCCAGCTGACTTGGGGCAAATTTTTCCACCAATTTTTCCCTCACAAGGTGATTCCGTTTGGCAGATTGGTAACACTTTATCCAGCTGGTTATTGGGTTCCCCATGGCCAAGCCAGATATGAGATGTCCCATTGAGTAGGGAAGGGGTTTATTGCACTCATGCCTCTTAGGGATGGGCTCATGTTTGCTAGCAATGGAGGAGAATGGGTGCTGGGGATTTCCAAACCTAAAACTGACTTGACAAAATTGTTTTCACGGGGTATCAAATTCAATTTATCAGTGGAACTCAAACTGATGGAGACAACCTCTTGTGGGGAAGAATCGCTGCCACACCTCTGCTGCAATGGCCTCTGGCCACTGCCACTTCCCAACGCCCCCAAAATTTCCTGGACCAAATCATGAGTGGTTGGCATAGGAGGGAGATATGAGATTTAAGGGTTACACCATAACCCACATCTCATCTACATATAAGCTAAGTCGCCCAAGGTGATGAGAGGGCAATTACTGACTTCTTCCCCTTCTTGGTTTAATAGGAATGCTCCCAATTTAACACAAGCGTTGTTCCACAATTCTTACGTTACCCTTCCCTTGTTGAACTGGGGGAGCACCCCCACTGGGAACTTGAGAGAGTGTGACATTCATGTTCTCCTAAGGTAACTTTATCTCTAAGATAACAGCAACCTTCTGAGGGGACCAAAGAGCATTTGGATGGGTAATGTGGAAGGCAACCATTAATTCATGCAAATTAGCTCAATCGTGGGTACTGCCCCAGCTGTTTATATTAAAGAAGGAAATTACTTTAAGATTACCAACTATTGTACTGAGTGACGTGATTTCCACGATGCCAAAATGGCGTCCATCTCCTCTTCTTATGAGCCCTTGATAACAACTGGTTCGGGTTCAGTGGGTGCCTTCACCTAAAATGGGGACAACTGGTAAGCATGCAAGGCTGGGTTCTGATTCAAATGTGCGTGAAGAACCAACTGGAAGGATATTAAATAAATAATTTTACACCATGTGAGGACCTGAATGCTTACTTGTAAACTTCCACAAGGGAATCTTCAAATGCAGGTGTCACATATATAGCATCACTAGCAACCCCAACTTAATTTATGGGTGGAAAGGCGTTTGCTATCTGCAACCCACTTGCAATCACTTATCACCTTCATTAGGTGCTCCCAAAAAAGAGATCAGGTATTCAGTATCCAGGACAGCTGCTCCTCAGCGTCTTGTACTTCAGGGCGAAGACAAGGACTAATATTGAATGAGGATTCACATTAAAAAACTACTATGAGTATAACCCCGCAACAAGTGAGTGGCGTTGTTGTATGCAACTGTGCCATAGGGAGATCCGCAGCCCAGGTATCCTGTTACTGGAGGTATAGCAGCAAAGCAATATTAAGGATCTTTTTGACCCTCTATGTCTTCTTATCAGACTGGGGATGATACGCCATGGACTGGCATGGCCGGATCTTCATTAGAGCCAAAAAGGCAGTCCAAAACCTAGCCATAAACAGAGGACCCCAGATGCTTACCACCTTCTAGAGGTATGCTAAACTTTAAAAAAACAGGGCGGACAAAAAACTGGCCCAACTCTTCAGAAGCAATGGCAGACATATAAGGAATGAAGAAGAATTTAGTAAAGTGGTCCACAACCACCATAAGTTGTGTCAAACCTATTGGAATGGGGAGCTCAACAATGAAGTTATAGACATGAAGGTCCATGGACCATGTGAATGCATCAGGGGATACAGGAGACCATTCCTGCCCAATCAATCAGATCTAGCATGCACACATGTAATGCAATTGGAGATCCACAATGTCAATCACTTGGAGATGGCTGGCCAGTTGAACGTCCATGTTATTAGATCAAGAAACTTTTTGTGACCTGGGTGACCCACTTCTGGAGATCATATTGATTGGATAAAGCTTCATCCTGGAGTTAGGAATCACCCAAACCTAACCATGGAACAACAGCAGAACCTATGCTACCGAGTAATGAGTACACTTTGGCTCAGTGCACCTAACTGGCTGAACAGCTCCATACCCTCCAAGCAGGAGGTCTGACCCACAAGTACCCAAGATACCAACAGCACATCTGGTACCAATTCATCCCTATGATTTTGGAAGGAGCATGGTGAGTTTTTGAGTGGGGAAATCACGGTTGTCAACTTCTTTGTTTTCTCCCCATTGGACTCATGGAAAGGTTACAACTCAGCAGATAAAAGAATGTTTAATGTCTCCTGCACAAATTTTACTTAAAGTTGAAGCTTTACAGGTCATAAAATGTCTGAGCCTGATGATGTACCAATTCATGAAGCTTATGAATGTACATGCGAGCTAAGTTGTCTGTCTGAACAACCACTTCATGATGCTCCCCTTGAAGAAGGTATCACCAGTGAGTGAGTGACAATGAACCACAGCAAGCTTCTTATAGTAAATGGCCCATGACTGCTCAGTGGACAAAAACTTCCAGGAGAAGTAAGCAGCGGTATGTTCCATCCCTTCATGCTTCTGCAGCATACCAATCCCACAGCCCCTGCTGAAGCATCACATTTCATGATAAAATGTCAGGAGAAATCAACATACTTGAGGACCAATTTCGCACCAAAAGATTTGATGATCGCCTCAAACGTGCGTTGTAATCCTCCATCCATTTAAGCAGAACGTTCTTCTCCAACAGGGGATGAAGAGGGCCACTAACTGAGAAGGTGAAGGCGAAAATTTTTGAGGAAAATAGTGGTGCAAAAACTATACAGCTGTTTCTGTGTGGTGAGAAAGGCCAGGAAAGGATCAGATCTGATTTTTCTGGTTGGGATTACATAAACATTGTTATACTTCTATTTTAATCTTGATGGTGCTATGCCCAAGAAGACCAACAGTCAATATTTAGGCCAATAAATTTGAACAACAAGTATATCTTTATTTAAAAGGGTTTCAAGTCACCGCTTATGTCCTATCAAAAAGAGTATCCATCCTATTTAAAGAATGGAAAAATGGACTTATTTAAGTCAAGTACTAAAACTAGATATAAAAATGACGTTGAAAAATATTAGAGTATAGTTTAAGGTTTTTTATGTTGAACATAACAATACAAACCACTAAATGAAACGTATTAATGAGCTATATAGGAGGGACATCTAGAAGGGAGGCTCTTGGTTAGACTATGAATTCTGGATGATATAATGCCTTTGTATCATATCTTTGATAGGGCAAAAATTGTGAGTTAAATACTCAAGTTGGATGAGACTGGGGGTAACTCAGGTAATTACTTGGCAGATACTTGATTTTTATCCTATTTTTATTCATCTTAATTTACTTCCTCAAGTGCCACTGCAAGTTGTAGTCACATGACCTTTAGATGATCTGTCATTTTGATGAGGTGGGACCTCCTCTCAGGTTATCTTAAGATAGAATTAGTCCATCAGAATTTTCCTAGAATTGAATTGAGCTTTTCTAACTATTAATTTCTTTTAGCAATTTATTAGGGAAATTAGTTTAACCACCTTAAGGGTCTAGGTGTCAATTTGGTTGAGGAAGTCAAATGGTCAATATTCTTCCCATCATGCCTGATATCAGGATATTTGACATCACCCCTTCAAGAATATTGGCAGGTGAGATCTGATGAAAGTATCAGCTATGTATGCAGTTGATTATTATCCTGTTTCTAGGGGACTTTATTGAGTACTTGTCCACATTTTTTAAGTGATAGCATATGGCCCATCCCAGATAGAATTTAATTACCCTCCTCAGGGTGCTACATGATTGTAGTAATATAGGACTAGGTACAAAATCACAAAGGCGGGTAAAGGTTGGAGAGAGGCATTTTTCTTATTGACCTTCTCTCATAACCGTCATGGCTAAATTTGTCAACGACTCTGATTGAATTTGGATAATTTTCTGATTTAGTCTTCTTAGCACTTTCTCAGGCACTTCGGTGTTCTTATTTATAACTTCACAAGATAATAAGACTGTAATTACAGTTCTCTCTTCTGTATAAGGCCTTGAAGAGAGACATCTTGATAATACAGTACAAACTTATTCTGTAAGCCATCAACGCACTGGGGAGATATTTCTCCCTGTGTAATTGATCAGATGTGGACATCTTGTGTAATATTGAAACCAACGTTCCATTCACTCTTTATACATTCCCATTAGTTGATGGGTTGTAGGGCGCTGAAGATAGTTGTTGAGACCCCATGTTCATAGCTAGGATTCTTACAACTCTTTAAAACTTCTTCCAATTATAGCATAGCAGTACCTGCAGTCAGCTGTGCCTAGTAAATATATTGGGATAGAAAATTAACAGTACTTTTTAGTGATTTGCGCGGGAATGGCGATTGCTTTAACCCATTTTTGTGAAATTAATAATCCCTACAAGGATGTATTGATCCTCCTGTGGGTTCAGCTAGTGGACCTATGACGTCTAATCTGGTGGTATAAAGCAGCTTCTTTGGAGACATGGGCTGTTACTTGTACTTGGCTCTATGCACCGCTGCCCTTTATAAGTGATGTAAGCATTTAAGACTTCCATTACAGTGTCCAGTATACCTGCCCAATAGTAGCAATCCTTAGCCCATTAGTAAGTTTTCTTGGTTCCTTCATGTCCTAAGGTATTTAAGGCTTCCATTATAACTGGTGCCCATTCTGAAAATCACAAGTAAGGTAGCCAATTTAGTCTACCTTTTTTTAAAGTAATCCTTTAATACCTTTATTCTTCAAGCATGCCGTTTGAGCATCTTCTAAACCAGTTCACTTCATCCTCCAAAGGCCTGGCTTCTTAAGTAAGTCATGTAACTATTCGGTATCACTATTGTCAAATATAGTAGGGGCACTCTCTTTTTTGCTTTAACAACTTAGTTGAAGCTAAATTCATATTTTTTTCAAAGTACAAAAAAGACAACTCAATCAAGCCAAAACAAACCAATGTTGATAAAATCAACACCTGCTGCCACAGCTTGAGGTGGTGGTATGCCGCCATCTTGCATCTTTCAGTCGCCACTAAAGTGCGCTTGGAATGGCTCTGCTAGCGCTCTTAACACTACTGGGCGTTATGTCCCCCTTGGGACTTGGCTCCCCACCTCATAAGCTCCCAGGTGGTGCTCTGGAGCCCTTTGGTGCTCCCATTGAGCAATCTGCATATCAGCCTCCAGGTCAAATATGGAAATCTTTTTTCCATATGTGAGCACAGCCATTAATGAAATGGCCACTATAGTTTTCAAACCTGCCGGCTACATTGGCTTCCGCCCCTTTAAGGGGTACTTTGACCTCAGCGTCTGCTCTGAAGCAGATGCAGCAGCAGCATCTAAACTGCAAATAATCTTTTAAAAATACCTGTTCCCACCATTCGCATGTGGCTCCCAGATGAGGCCACTTTATTGGTCCAGTTCGCCGTGTTGCCCTCCCATTTCTCCCCCAAACGCCTCCACCACAAGCTCACAGAGGGTTTGGCCATTTAACGCAGTCCCATGTTGCAGTTCATGGTTCCTAAAGGGGAGGATCAGTTGGCAGGGCCTCACACCTTTACAACGATCCACCCATTTCCTTGCAATTCCCATCTCACAACTCCCTCCTGCACTGTGATCAGATCTGCCCCTAATCACCAATTCTGGGAGTGTGACAAAAATGGCCACGCCATTTGCCCCTTGTGCTTCAAACTCAATTATTCAAAACACAAGTGCCCCATGGCTTCCGCCTCTCCGCTTCTGCCATTCCTCCTTCTGGCGTTGGGTAAGCTGCTTCACTCCAATTCTTTGAATGGGGTTTGATCCTCTTACCCCCAAACTTGAGGAAGTCTGGTGAAGCTCCCAAAGTGGCGCCCAATCAAAATACAGATTTTAAAAATTTTAAAAATTAATTAATCAAATTACTGAATTTTGAGACGATGGCTGAACCAGTTTCAGCTGAGCTGCCATGATCAAGTGTCTGAAACCAAACAGCTCCTGCCACCGCTCCAATTCTGGTATCTAGTCCAGCGTTGGCCAAGATAAATTCATTCAAGGATCTCAAATGGATTGATGAAGTTGAACGGACATATTATTTGAAGCCAGATTTTGCTTTTGAGTTCTTTGTTGACCCTTTCAATTTGCGTCCCCACCATTTTCACCTTAAAATGGGTTTCCAGTTTATAAAGATATTAAAAAAGGCAGTTGATGCTGCAGCAGCTCCTACTAATACCCTACTTCACCAGCATCTTCATGGGGCGATGGAGACCCTTGAAGAGAGTATTCACATCCCCAAATTTCCTCATGATTTTAAAAAAAGATTCAAAGTATGAATTTGAAGAGCTTGCTTTTGGTGTGAGCTGCACTTACATTGATGCAGCAAAACTTTTATTGGCCCCAATTATCCCAAAACCTGCTGGTGCATCAATTCATTCACTTGTGTGCCTGCTCTCATCACTTTTTCTGAGCATCAACTTCCTTTATACGTTGAGACAATAGACACTGCTGTCCTCATTAATGAAGAAAACCCACAAATATACCTCCTTAATCCACACGTTGCTGATGCTGCTACCACATTGTTGTCCGCCATGGTCTACTAGCTAAAGTGGGCGCCAGACAAAAGTTTCCCTCAAAGCTTTCTCACGTTCTGATAAAGCTTCCTAGGCTGCCAGCTGAGGTGCCATATTAGGAATTTTTAGTTTCAATAATCCCTTTGTTTGGACCATTTGCAAATAAATATGATTGCGGCTCCCCCTTTTGGGTTAGGCACCACTAGTGCTAAAAAAGATATAGTAGGGGCAGTTAAGTCAGTCCATTTATGTTCATGTGTTTATTCTAGCTCCCTGGACAATATTTATGAAATAAAGCTGAAGCTTGAGAGACCAGCGGTCTAGTCTTCCTGTTAGATCTTTCATATTTGGCAGCCACTTTAAAGAATCACGCTCTGTCACAATAGCAAATTCATACTGTTAAATAAGGGTCAGAAAATGTTTTACTGCCAGTAAAACAGTAAGCACTCTTTCTCTGTGACACTATACTTTCGCTCAGCTTTGAAAAGCATCTTGTTATGATAGTACATAGGTGACAATGCCATCCTCATCCAGTTGAGAAAGGATGGAACCTATTGCTAAGATAAAAGGCGTCGTTACAGGATGAACGGCCTCCCATAGTTTGGACGTTTTAAGCTTTGTTATCTTTATAAAAACTCTTCATTGATTAATGTGTTCCCTTGCTCTACTCCCAACATAAAAGGGGTATTTTGGCAAGCAGTCAGACAAAAGTATCGGTGATTTGAACAAAATCGTGGATAGATTGATGGTATATCCCATAATTTTAAGAATACCTGTATTTCTCAAAGGCTCTTTAGCTCAGGCTTCTTGGAGATTGCTTCAACCTTATCATACAGAGGGTTTAATTACCTCCTAAGGTACGACATGTATTAAAAATTTCAAGCCTTGCTGGAAAAAAGTACACTTTGTAGGTTTTAGTTTAATGTGGTTCTCTCTAAGGCATTGAAATATTAACTTGAGGTTGTCTAGATGATTGGTAAAGGTTTTTGAGAGCAACATTATGACATCTAGGGATATGATCACACAGCTGAGTTTAAGATCTTGCATGATTTGATTTATCACCCGTTGTAATAAGGCGAGAGCGTTGCATAATCCCTGATGAAGCTGGGTAGGATGATCTTATTTTTCCATTCATATCAATGAGCATTTTTCTTAATCTTCAGGCAATAGATCCATATGCCAATATCCGCTGGCGAGGTCCATTGCAGGGAAAAGCCCAAGTAAGAGTTTTGGTCCAGGGCATCAACAATCCTTAAAATGTGATAGCTGTCCTTTTTAGTGAAGCTGTTTAGATTACTGTAATCAATTACTATTTTGTGGCCATCGTTCTTATTTTTTATAAGTAACAGAGTGTATGAACGTGGACTCTGGGAGGGCACATTTATGTTGTACTCCAACAATTGCTTGAGCTCAGTCTTCATTTATTGCTTTCCTACCTTTGACTTCCTATATGGCTTTGATCAAATAGAGGTTGAATCACCAACGGTGATTCTATGTTTCCAGTATTTGATGTGACCTTAGTCGACATCTAACTTGTTTAAAACATCCTGATGGTCTTCAAGTAGTTATAGTTTTACAAGTTCTTCCTGATTTTACTTAACGCATATTTGGACTTGAGGGATAGCACAAATTAAATTTTTGGCAGGTAGTATAAAATCAAGATGAGTTCCAAAAAATGCACCTTGTCAATTTCATTAACGTGAAGTAATTGAGGTTTCCAATCTTCTGATATTTATTGAATAGGATATCTTAATTGGTTAAGTTTACAGGTAATAACTCAGAGGCCGCTGATAAGCTGGATTGAGGAGTCCTGGAAAAACACTTGGTCCAGACCTACATACTCCATCGACACTAGTGACATGTGGCAAGCAGTTTGGTGGTATGCTCAGGGTTATGTTGGTGGAAACCACTCTTTGCTCTCCTGGTTTAATCTTACCTCCTTGTTGAAATAAAATGCTATGCTCTCTGCTGAATCTATTGAGTCAGGTAGCTTTTTCATCTTTCTTTAAGAGGTAGAATATCAAAATGGGAAAGTGGAAACATGGTACTCAACCAGACAAGAGTTATCCTTCTTTATGGAGTCTTTAATATCCAGTATGAGGGGAAAATCATAGTTGAGGAGAAATAAGTATCATTTTTAGATTAATAACTTTTTAAATATAAATTATAGATTGTGTCCTGATGAGTATATCATATTTAAGTTGTATAGGGCAACTTCAGGAGCTGAATTTATTAAAGTCAGTTAGGATGAGAAGAGAGGAGTAGTACCTATCAACAAGATATTAATTGGACTGGTGTAATTATACCAATTAGAGTATTCAAGGTCTGGGCGTAGCTTAATCTCCTTAATGAATCAGGATTACACAACAATTATAGGTGATACCATATTTAAGGTAGCCATAACACGGACCTTTTTAGATTATCACTTCAACCATGTTAATGGTTCCTCCAAACTTTAGTGGGATGGCTAATACCTCTTTGAGGTGTATTTTTTGCATAAAGCTTATGACCAGTCTCAGGATATTCTTCTTGATCTCCAGAAGACTTTAGATGCTCAATATGGGTTGTATCAACATAACAAGTTACTGATCGATATCACTGGCTGTATCAATTACATTGGGACACCTGATAACTGGGCTGAGGTAAGAGCCTTCAGGACCCTAGGCATAATAATAATCTTAGCGTGTAACTGGTCTGGCATGGCAAGCTCAGCGGATAAACATAAAATATAATAACATGTATCCTTGTGACTCCCTTCAGAGACATCATCCGGCTCATTCTTAATCTAAAAGAGATGAGTGATTAAAAATAATTTTTATTTCAAATATGTTGACTCTGCGGCTTTAGAGGTATCTTGCCCTAGCTGACCTTTCTTTTCCCTTATCAGCAAAGGCAGGGTTCATCTAGAGACGCATATCCTTGGTAATTTTGTTCTTGAAGTAATTGCATTTTGGCTTCTCCTCCTTATTAGGTTTTGCTTCCATAATGATTAACACTTTGGATTTAAAAGAGGCCTTTTGGGATGTCTCTGGCTTGTGTATATAGTCTACAAAGACCAAGGCTTTTTAAATGTCCAAAACGGAATTAAATCTTTATTTGATGAATGTGACATTCATGGCCAGGTCAGGATTACTATGTAAACCAGCATTGACGGTGGCTATGGCATCATCTAAAGTAAGCATCTTTAAGGTCAGTAGCGGTTATACTTTTTTTAAAAGTAATCAGCGAAATTGCCAAGGGTTTCATTTTTGCATAGCGTGATTATCACAAAGGCCTGCTTAATTATAATCAGGACCTGCTGTGAACTGAATTCTTTAATAGCGTTTCATTCACTTCTCTCCTGGTATGCAGGTCATCTATATTAAGTACCATAAATTCTTGAGCCATATGGCTTAAACAAGAAAAATGCATGCTCAACCTTTTGATGATCATTCACTCCCTCCATCGCAGCTATATAAATTTAGAGGAATGAAGATATACACCCTACGCCAGTTGTAAATTTGTTTTTATATGTAGGCACAAAGGTAGTGGCCTCCAATCCTGTGTTGAAGTATATTATGGGAGCTTCAAATTTTGTAATTTGAGTTCTGAAATTGCTCTGTTCAAATTGCTGTTCAAGTTGATATATTTGGTCCTGTAGATGATTAAAATATTTTTTCATGTCCTCCAGGATAAGCCTTGGTGTAACATCCACCAGATTGATTCTTCTTTCAATAACCATTTTATCATTTTACAAGTTCTTAACATGGTTGTCCATTTTGTGAATTTGTTGGGGAGCAGATGCGCGGTAGGTGTACAAAAGCTTGTTCTCACCCTCTATAATTCAATGCGCCAATTTAAGTCCTCCTTCATCTCTTTGAAACTGGTGCTCTGAGAAGGATTGGCAGTCTAGATTTTAGACTATTATGTAATTTTATTCCTGCGTTTCTCACCTCATTGAGGAGACAATAGACTTGGTTAATGTCCTCTCAAGTAGTAGATTTGCCTCTTATATCACTCTCCAATTTATGCGTCTTTCAGTAATTGAAAGAATAGACGCCCATTTCACTCTGTTTGCTAGATCCTGTTTGACATGGCTACTCTAAAATTGATATTTTATGACACTGATGAAGTATCAGAGGTTCAAGGGCCTACAGCTCTATTCAATTTGCTGTAGGGCTTGCTCTATCCAGGACTTAAGGATGGAAATCTGTTCTTCCTCATGGCGAAGGAATATGGCAACTTGGGCTGCATTTTCGCCATAAGCTTCACTATCTTGTTGTTGGAGCTCTTCAGGGAAGGTTTAAGGTAAATTCTTAATCGAATCATTTATCACTTAGATGTCCTTTTCAAAATAGCTTCATAGATTCCTCAACATACTTTATAATTCCAGAATCATTTTGTCACAATTGATTATATAGCTGAATAATGTAGGAACGATTTATTTCAATTAAATGGTAGATGTCCCATATACTTTGAGATTCCAAATTATTACCTCCTTGTAGACCTTCTGTAACGCCCATGGGTATTGATATGGTGGTAAAGTTCCTTGTTAGGACTCCTAGTGAATACAAAATATGATAAATGCAGGGTGCATGAATTGCAAAATATAATGAGAGAGATTTTCACAAGAACTATAACTCTCTGGGATAGCATTGAATTCATACAACTTCATGAGAGACTTGCCCACGGCAGATGTACCTTTCACAGCTGGCTCTTTCTCCTGGATTAACATCTTAACAAAGTACCTGTCAAGATTTTGATATAAATGGATGATAATCTTGGGACAGCCAGGTGGAAAATGCCAAACACAGTATCAGTTATGATATTTGATTGCCTTGAGATGAGGCGATATTGGGATATAACAAGTCATATTGGATATAATGAGTTTATTGGATTGCCTCTGTATAAGGTGATAAGGCGATTTTGATACTTGACAAATATGAAGTAAATCGCCTACAACTAGGGTGACAGCGGATTAAGAATAACAAGCCAAATTTGAGGAAAATTGGTGGAATAGAATAATCCAAGCAATGAGAAATAGTATCGCCTGAAGCTGATGTATATAAGCAAAATGGGAGATTGAGAGAGGTAGATTTTTTTAGTGTAAGACGAGCAGAACAGCGAAAAATAGCTGTATTTATAAAATAAATAAAAAGAATTGGTCAGGGCAATCACTCCTATTTTTTATATTTTCAAGTACGTCCAAAGGACTGACAATATTCACATTGTCTGTCCGTTGTTCAGAGGGCTCAACCTGTGTGAATAGCCTGGCAGATCCTAGCAATACCACCCAAAATTATAACAGTGGTGCTCACTACAGGGGGCCCATTGACCAAACACCCAACATCCCGGAACCCCAGTCGCCAACCATGCCTTATTCAGGCCATGTCATTGGGGTTTCTATCCAGAACCCCATAACAGCTGGATATGAGGAACTCAAGGTCACCTTGGAGGCAGTAATCAAAAACCAAGATGAACTCCTTCAAGAACGTAACGCAGTCATGCAACATCTTGATAGTACATTTAGTCAAATGCAAATCTTGGAACTACAAAACAAAGAACTTGCTGAATGACTAAATGATACCACCCAGTGGCTGCAATATTCAGAACAAAGATTCTCTACTCCTTCTCGGTCATCTTGCTGGGAGGAATATGACTATCAAGAAGATGCATCCTACATAGGAGAAGACAGCGCTGGTCAAGGCTATGACACTCCTGATAGTAGCACCAGATATTCGTATGAGTCAGAACATCACTTACCTCCAGTAATGGCTATACCACCTACCTCTGATGGTCATGCTACCCTGGAAGCAACAAATATCCCAGCTTCCATTAATCACACTCCTCATTGAGAATTTGCTTTCAGGTCTCATTCCGTTCCTCAGTGCAGGCCTAATAACCATGAATAAAAGAAGGAAATTAATATCAAAAAGATACCCCCGTTTGACCATAATGGGAATATCCATGGGTTCTTTAAACGGTTTGAGTTTGCCATGGAAGGAGCCTCAATAAATGGAAGGCTAAGTTGCTTATATCTGCTCTGGATGTGGGAAGTGCCGATCAGGTCACCTGTTACCTTCCCAGTAGTTCTGCTCCTATAAGGATGTAAAGGACACCGTATTCCACTTGTTTTGAGGAAATTAAAAAAAGTTGCAGTGAAAAAGTGGAATTCTTAACCATCAAATTCTGTCAGAATGAGACTCTCATTGAGTTCACTGATCAATTCACAACAGAAGCCCATATGCTGATTGGAGCTGGGTACTTAGTGGAAGCCAACGTGTGCGTTGCCATGTCTACCGCAGTGAAGCCATATTGTGAACTTTCTAATGTTATTTTACCGCTTCTGGACAATGACGTACCTCTACTTAAGATTGTACAGTTTTTATGTCAGGTATCTCCTAACTTTTTTCCACCAAATTTGGATCGCAAGACTACCACTGCCACAGCACCCTCTTATTTTGGAGAATACTATTGTCCGCCTCCAGCTTCATTTAGTAATCCTTGGCCTTACTATAATTCTGCTCCTCATCATCAACAAAATTATAATCAACAGTTTGATCAGCGTCAATGGGCTGGCCATGACAACCGCCAGAAACCTAGTTATTGACCTGGACCCAATTATGCCGACCATCAACAATTGGCTTACTGACCTGGAACTGGGTATACTGAGCAACCCCAACCCTTCCAGTCTAGACCTGCTTATGATAACCCTGGACGTGGTTCTTATGGGGTCAACTGCTCTGAATGTGGTTGCCCTGGTCATTTGGCAAAATTCTGCCACAATCGCCAAGTGAATTACATACAAGACCAATACTACCAGGCAAAAGATGGAGCGGAGTAGAGATAGGACCTCTACCTCTGCGATACCCACTCAACACATCCCTGAATCAATAGTAGTATATCCTGCAAAAGTTCCTCAGTATGATGATGGAATTTTATACCAGCAGCTGGTTGGAGGAGTAAACGTAGTAACCCAAGCTCAAGCTAAAGCAGCGGAAAAGAAGAGCCCCTCAATCAACCAAAACCCTATTCCTGTCAAAAGCTTGATTAAGCGTCCTCAGACCAACTTGACCCTGCCATGGATGTGCCAACTCAGAAAGGAGTAAACGTCGCCCTTCTGGTATATACCATTGTCATAGAATACCCCCAAGTTGGAGAGGGGATTATGAATTTTCTTGGGAAAAGAGAGCCCATAAATGTTCAAATATTAAACAGTAAATATTATTCTTATTCTGAGTGTACATAATGTGATATTTTTATAGTGAAAAATAGAGTTCGCGCTATAATAGACACTGGTGCTCTAGTCAACATAGTTTCCACTAAGTTAATGCAAAAATTGACGTTGAAACCTGACGTAGACCATAGCATGGTTTACGGAACTGCTGGAGCTGTAAGTACTGTCTCTGAGGGAGCTTATAGTGCGTTGCCTCTGCGCTTTGGGTCCATTGTCATTGTAGCTCTGGCAATTGTGTTACTAAATGAACACTACAACATATTAATTGGGACCACTTTTCTACGTCATTTTGGGGCTATAGTTGATATGATGGAGGAGACCCTCAACATCTTGGGTCAGCGGATACCAATATACTTTACTAATAGGGGAGTACCAAAGGATCAAATGCGTACAAGTCATATCAACCTCGCCTACAGTGATGGTGTATGGCCTGTTCACTACCATCAACTGAAGAGCAAAGCTCGAGCCTTTCCTCAGCAGATTTATTAATATCAAGGGATACCTCTTCAAGCAGCAGGGCTCATATCCATCCCTTCCGGCCATCAAGTCTTAGTGAATATTGAGTTAGAGGTAGAAGTGCCGATTGGGTTATATGGGGAAGTTATTGGGCTCTATCATCAAACATGGTTTGAGCCTCATGTGGCTCCAGGAATTATACTCCCAGGACATGGGGAGATAAAGATTTTGTTAGCAAACCTACATAGTAAACCAATGTAAATCCGCCGCCACCAAACTATAGCATATCTACATCTGATTCCCATAGATGAGGTCCATCAGGTTTATGATTTTGGATCATTGGATGAATTTGGACTACTGCTTGAACTATTGGTTAATACTAATGGTGGTCCCACGGAGTAATTTAATGGGACTAACAGATGAACAAAAAGATCAAGCAATGGCTTTATTTCAGAAATACAAGGGGATTTTTGCTGTTGGTGATCACTATTTAGGGTGTGCTTGGGGGTGGTCCATCGATTGGACACCGGGGATCATCCTCCAATAAGGTCTCAACTAATCTGTTGCTCTTGGGCAGCAGAAGATGTGGTTACTGAAGAAATTGATAAGTTATTACAACAAGAGATGCTTGAGCCATCCAAGAGTCCGTGGGCTTCTCCTGTTCTAATTGTAAAAAAGAAGGATGGCACCAACTGGGTAGTAATAGACTATTGGAAGCTCAACAGTATTACAAAAAAGGATTTGTACCCCTTGCTAAGGATCGACAATGCTCTGGACCAATTAGGGGGTGTCCACTACTTTTCTGCGATGGACTTAATATCAGGCTACTGGCAAATCGAATTACCCTTGGTGGAACAGGAAGAATGTGCTGTGATCACCTCTAAGGGCCTTTTTTAACCAACACAGATGCCTCAAGGACTGAGTAACGCTCCTGCTACTTTTCAGCGGGCCATGGACACTATTTTTGGCGACCTGAAACTGTCATGCATCCTAGTATACCTCAATGATATCAACATTTTTCTCTCGAACCTTTTTGGAGCACCTAGTCCACCTTGAAGCAGTATTCCGCTGGCTGGCTGGGGCAAACATAAAAATTAAACCTTGAAAGTGTAATAAATTCAAAGTTCAACTAGAATACCTGGGTTTTGTGGTAGACTCAACTGGGCTGTAGCCACAACCAGCTAAGGTGGAGGCCATTAGAAAAATGGCTACACCTAATAGTAAGTGCGACATACAGGTATTTCTGGGGATAGTTATTTACTACCAACGCTTTATCCCTAATTTTAGCTGTATTGGGGGCCCGCTATTTGAGTTGTTAAAAAAGGACGCTGTGTTTGAGTGGATGGAACGTCGTCAATCCACTTTTGATGCACTTCATATGGCGTTGAGCAGTGCACCGGTGTTGCAATATCCAAACTTTGACTTGGTTTTTAATGTTCATATGGATGCATCCCTTTCCGCTGTTGGGGCAATACTTTCTCAGAAAGATGATGATGGAGAAGAACATCCTGTTGCTTTCTGTAGTCGTAGCTTGAACTGTCATGAGTGTAACTATACTGTGACCAAGTGAGAGTGCTCAGCAGTAATCTACACATATAAACAATTCAGAATCTATCTGCATGGGGTAAAGTTTAAAGTCATAACCGATCATGTGTCATTACGCTGGTTGCAAAATGTCAAAGAACCAGAAGGACGATTGGCTAATGGGCTCTTGTTACAGGCTTACAATTTTGAGATTCTTTATTAACTAGGAGCAAAGTATCAGAATGCAGACTGTTTATCTTGGTTACTGACTATTGAGGTGCCAGTGGACCTTAGCAATGTGATGTATGATAAAATTCTCAGCGGAAAATATGATGACAAACCGCCCCAAGTAATCAAAGTGTCAAATGAATTGTGCACGAATACCTTCCAATGGAAAGGAGAACTGTGAAAGCAAATCAATGATACTACAGTGAATTTCCTGTGGCCCTCCGCATGGCTGGAAATCATTATGAGCGCTCACAGGGCAGTCAGTCATGGTGGCATGCATAAGACTATGGATTTGTTACGCCCACGATACTATTGGGAAAGTATGAGTTTTGATGTGCTCAAAACTATTTCCTATTGCCATCAGTGCCAAGTGGAGAAACCATTTCGCCATATGACATCATATCAGTTAGTAGAACCACATTTTGCTTGGCATACGGTCTCTCTCAATGTCATTGGCCCCTTGCCAACAGGAACCAACCATTGTAAGTACATTCTAGTGGCTATCAACCACTTAACTCGGTGGGTTGAAGCAAAGGGCAATATGAGATCTGGGAGCAGTGACGGTGGCTAAATTTGTGTTGGAATGCATTATTCAGTGGCATGGTTGCCCTCAGTTTATTCTCACTGATAATGGCACCAACTTCACCTCGCAGATTTTTCCCAAGCTGAATGAGCTTATGGGAATCCGCGGAGTTTTGATAACCCCATACCACCCTGAGTCCAATGGAATGGTTGAACAAGTGAATGGAACTCTGGTGAACATACTCCAAAAATTAGTAATGGATTGCCCTTCTGATTGGAGCTCTCTTCTTTCCACCACCATGTTTGCTTATAACATTAGTTACCATTTCGTCACAGGGAAGAGCCCCTTCCAATTATTATATGGCTGACACCTGGCTCTTCCAGCACTTCTTTATGCATGTGTAGAAGATATTGGTGGACTAGAACCCCATCGCTATTTGACTAATCTCGCGAACATTCTGATCAAGCTACAAACTGAAGCATATTCCTTCAGCTTGGCTAAGAAGATTAGGAATTAGGCTGCTGATCAAGTACGCCATAGTGGGTTGGTGCCATTTAAGGAAGGCAAAATGGTTCTCTTTCACAATCAACATGGATTCAGGCGGAAGCATAAGCTGGCTAGTATCTGGATAAGCCCATTTGAAGGAATATAGAAGACTGGAGTTGACGTGTATACTATTAAGAATCCTACAAGTGGTCATATTATTAACCAAGTACACACAAAGTTCCTCAGACCTTACAAACAATAGGATCTTATCATCCAGTCAAGGAGGGGGTAGTGTCACAATTTTAATATGACTGGATGATAATCTTGGGACAGCTGGGCGGAAACTGCTGAACACAGTTTCAGTTATATATATTCAATTGCCTTGAGATGAGGCGGTATTGGGATATAACGAGTCTAATTGGATATAATGAGTTTACTGGATCGCCTCTATATAAGGTGATAAGGTGATGTTGATATTCGACAAATACAAAATAAATTTCCTACAACTAGGGCAACAGCAGATTAAGAATGACAAGCCAAATTCGAGGAAAATTGGTAGAATAGAATAATCCAAGCAATGAGAAATAGTATCACCTGAAGCTGATGTATATAAGCAAAATGGGAGATTGAGAGAGGTAGATTTTTTAGTGTAAGATGAGCGGGACAGTGAAACATAGCTGTATTTATAAAATAAAAAAACTGGTCGGGTCAACTGCTCCTATTTATATATATTTTCAAGTATTTCCGAAGGACCAATGATCTTCACATTGTCTGTCCGTTGTTCAGAGGGCTCAACCTGTGTGAATAGCCTGGCGAATCCTAGCAATACCGCCCAAAATTATAACAGTACCTCTTTAGCTCCTTTGTTAAGACTAAGTAAGATGAAGAAATTTAAGAATCTCCATATATCTTCTTGAACCTCTTCAAATGTGACAATGAGTGGACTTCCCAATTGTTTATCTTCTTCACCGTTTCAATGTGCACCCAGTGGGCGAAATTATTAATTTAGGTTATCTTCTATGGTGACATTAATTAGTTGTAGGTATTGTTAATCATCATCTAAGCCCCTATATTGAACACCTGCCTGTTGAGCTTTCGTTTATAAGCTAAATGGTGCTATGACTAAGAAGACTGACAGTCAATAAATGAGGCCAATAAAGTTGCACAACAAGTATATCTTTATTTAAAAGGGTGCCAAGTCACCGCTTATGTCCTATCAGCTAGAGTATCTATTATATTTAAAGTATGGCGAAATGGACTTATTGAAGTCAAGTACTAAAACTAGATATAGAAATGACTATGAAAAAGATTAGAGTATAGTTTAAGGTTTTTTATGCCTCATTTAACAATACAAACCACAAATGAAACGTATAAATAAGCTTCATAAGTGGGACATCCAGAGGAGGCTCTTGGTCAAGCGATGCATTCTGGATGGTATAATGCATTTGTATCATATCTTTAATAGAGAAAAATTGTGAGTTTCTTACACAAGTTGGATGAGGCTGGGGGTAACTCAGGTTGCTCACTAATCAATTCTTAAACTTATCTTTTTTCTGGTTCATCTAAACACTGAATCAAGTGCAACACTGAGTCATTGCACTTGACCTTCTGATGATCCATCATTTTGATAAGCTGGACTTCCTCTTGGAATAACTTAGGCTCAATTTGGTTTATTGGAAGTTTTAGAGTCAAATTGAGTTGTGATGACTATCAATTTATCCAGGTAAATTATCAATGTAATTCCTTTAAGCCCCTTATCAGGTCTAGGTGTCAAATTGACTGAGGAAGTTGAATGGTTAATATTATTCATATCATGTCTGATTTTAGAAGACCTTACAGCCGTTTTTTCAAGAAAAGATTATCTAAGAAGTAACAGCTCCCTGAAAGAACACACACTTCAAAGGATTGACATAAATAAGCCTTCTTCAGCGCTGCTAGTACCACCTACAGGTCCCTCACATGCTTTTGGGGGTGGGGGATGTACCAGGTATAGTTGATTTATGCCATTGTGCATGTGAATTGAAGATCACCTAGTACAGCGTCAATCATCCGCTGTAAGATAGTGGGCGCATTTTTGGGGATGAATGGCATCAGGAAGCATTTGAAAAAATCTCCCGTCTGGTACAAATGGCCATTAGAACTCCTGGCCTTCTGTTACCCAGATTTTATTAAAAGTGTTCATCAGCTTAAGCTTGGAGAACACCGTGGATTTGACAATCGCTTATAAAATGTTTTTCTTAAGGGGGAGCAGATGAGGGTTGTTCATTATAGTGTTATTCACATTAATATAGTCAAAGCATAGACACAGTGTACTATCATTTTTAGCATAAGATGATAGGGGACGCGGTGGGAAAATTTTCTGTAGGTCCACCCATTTTTGGAGCATGTCATCCAACCACACCTCCAGGGTTTTATCCTCTTGCGCTGTTTAAGGGTACAGAGGACAGTTAATGATTTCATTTACTGTCAAACACAAGGCATATCATACTCAGAGTGGAAAGGTAGGCTATTGGCCTTCTCCATAAAAATCAGAATTTAAAACAAGTTGGAAGAGAAATCTAGAGGTACGTAGTGGCGGAGGGAATTAACAATTGACCAACCGCTCTGGTAGGGAAAAATATATTAATAAGCAGAAGTTTTACAAGCATAAGATTCACAAAAGACTAATTGTTGGCTCCAGGTTAATGTTAACCTGTTTCTGATGCCACAAACTCACCCCCAATGAGATTAGAGAATAAAAGAACCAGAACTGTGGTAAATCAGCCACAGAAACTAAATGCATGCACTAAGAACGGTATGAGTCCTCTCACCATATAGCAAAATAACAATGACGATAATGCAATCAGTACTGGGGACCCTGCATCCAGATCTAGGTCCAAATCCTGAGTGACCTACAAGCTCATCTAGTTTCCCAGCTTCCTCAGCATCCAAGAGAACCTTGACTGATACTACTTGAGATCCTAGCTTATTTTAACATGTAAGAGAAAGCAAGCCTGATCCAATTTGTTAGCAACTTTACAAGACATAACTGAGGGGAAGGGATAGTTGCTGGCATATCCACCAGATCAACCTCTAGGGAAGGAAACCAAGGTTTCAGCCACATGAACCACCTCTGTCAGTTGTCTGGCAGACAGCAAAAGCCTCAATAGATTCATATAAAACAGCTCCCCTAGAGCATACAGAATTTATTGCACTAATACTATCACCAAAGCATAAAACAGCAGATTAAAAAGGCCACAAAGTGATCACAAAGGTGAAAAAAACACCCAAATTTGTAACCTGATCAAGATGGCCATGGAATGGGGAGAATTAGGGACCAAGCTTTTTTACAAATGATAAAAGAGAAAACCTTATCATTATCTTGGTTAGGATGTTCTTCCTAGCCTATCATATGAACCATGATCCAAATAATGAGTCATCCATTTATAACACATGACTAATGCAGCACGTCACTTACAGAGAAGTGTAAAAAAGAGGACAAGAACTGTTATTGATCCATAATATCATAGTTAGTGCTGATAATAATAATAAGACTGAATTGATGTAAAAATTTATGGGTGATGGTTATTATCTGGCCAATAACCCCTATAAGCTTATAAAATGCACAGGTTTGGTTCTTTTGCAATTCATCCACATAGTATAGTTGCTGATATAATTGGTTGATAATAGTATGACGACCATTATCTGTAGTTAAATGAAATTCTTAGATCTCATCCCAACGCTCAACCAGTATTTCTACTCAAAATACTTGTGATGTCTCAAATTAGGATTCATTCCCTCGTACCATCTAACCCAATCTTCTCTGAGATTTCCATTGACAGTTCTCCTGTTTGACACATAGTAAGTAGCAATCACCAATTTTTTTCTGCTTCTTCTCTGAATCCCTGCTCAGATCCTTACTCTTTTCCTTAAAGAGTTTTCCAATTATCACACACAGCAATAATATCCCTGAGAAAGAATAGAACAAATGGATGCTGGAGTTTATTAAACTGGTATATCTACTATTTACTTTATAAGGTACAAAAACTGTTTTTTATTATGAGTGAACTCTAGGGAATTTATAGTGAGGGATTCAGTCGTCTTACCCTCAGTTGACACCTATTTGATTAAACGGCAACCATTGCCATTGAATCACCCATCCTCATCTCAGCAGCGATGGTCTTCCCCATCCTGGCTAGGATTCCATCATTGGGCATCCTCAAGACCTAAAACGATGAGTTGGAGAACGTGTCCCTAACATTTTCCTCTTGATCCAAGCAAACCAACCATATTTGGCTAGCGACCTGCTTAGGTAATGGGACTTGTTACCAATTAAGGCAGATCACAAACCAACTGATCAATTTGCTAGTTGCGGGAGGCATCACTCACCTCATAACTTACTACTTACATTCCCAATCTTTTGGTGAAGATACCTGACCAATCCTAATTGGTACACCTAATAGTTAATCACTATCAGATGCCCCTATTTCATTGGCAATGCCACCCAACAAGATCTTAAGCTTTCATTTGAAATGAGCCCCAACGGATCTGATCAGGCAAATATCCTAAAATCCCCCAAATTTAGTTACCCCAAAATCAGGGTCAACAAATTCCTAATTCTCCTAGCATTAGGGAATTATCTCCTAGCAATTCCTGGTAATTTAGCCGGCTGGGAATATGGGCAAAAATACCAACAGTTGGCCTTCAGGATGAGTTATTATCCAAAGCACCTGCTAGAATACCTCTGGTACAGCCATCTATATTGAGGGATGCAATGAGAATAGTGAACTTGCAAGACCTAGCCAGGAATTCCTAAAATTAAAAACATTGTCTTTAGATATCCATCAAACTTTTTAAATTCATAAATACATTTAAATTTTTAAAGACTTATATCTAAACTAAAAATGTAAAGGGTATAATTGGAGCAATAGTGGAACCTGTCAGAGTCTGCTGCATTATAAGCATATTAACATAGAGAAAGGATCAAATGCGTTTGCTGAAAGGGAAAGTTTCGTGATCCAGCTATGGTAGACTAACCTTTTAAATTTTATGACACTGGGATGGTTTCATACCGTCCATCTGACTTAGGATCAAATTTTGCCAACAAGTTTTCTCCTGGCACAATTCCAATTGGTGGATTGGTGACACTTCATCTGGTGTGTGGCTGGGTGCGCCCATGTCCAGGTGACACATGGGATCCCAATTGAGTAGTGAAGGGTTTTATTAAAAATTTCTTTATCAGATATGGACTTGCGATTGCTGGCAACAGAGTGAAATGACGTGAGGATTTCAAAGCCTGAAACTGACTTGACCTTTTTGTTTTTGCCAGATATCAATTTCAATTTATCAGAAGAACTCTAACCAACAAAGACTACCTCTTGCAGGGAAGAATCCCTGCCAACCCTCTGCTGGCAATGGCTCCTGGCCACTACCACTTCCCAACGCACAACCAAATTTTCTGGACCAATCTCAGGTGGTTGGAAAAGGGGTGAGGTGCGATTTTCAAGGGGTACGCCATAATCCACCTCCCATCTACCATGTAGGCTAAGTTTCTCAGGGTTGTTGAGATCACTACCTTAATTAAATATTTGAGTACATCTTATGACAGTAATTGAAATAAATCTAAAGATTTAAATTGAAACTAAAGTCAGGAATAATCACTGATTAAAGTTATCAAGGCCTCCTGATATTGGGGTTCAAACCTGACTTATGCAATTAAATGTTGCTCGACAGAAACATTATGATGTTGGGTTCCAAACTTAATCTATGAGGTGATTAAATAATTTTTAACAGAAGTAACTAGAATGTCACAAAATCCCCACTTGCTTCTATAGATCAATTTGTAAACAATTGAAGATATTTCCCTATATTATGCCCTGATCTCCTAGATAAATTGTTTTTTTGAGAAAATAGAAAGATACTCTCTTTTTGTCATCTATTATTAACTTACTATATTAATTTAGGAACAAAAATTTATGGATATGCCTCTCAAAGAATTTCACCATGAAGAAAGACTATTTATAAAAAGTAGTTAATTTTAAGTAATAGCCATCAAGTACTTTGGGTGTCCTAGTCTATTTCTTGAAGAACGTTTTGATTAAAGATTCCTACGTTCTGACAAAACGGGTTCTCCCTACCAGGTTACATCATATTTCCATTAAAGTTATTAGAAATTAACAATAACAATTCAGTGTTGGACAACTTCATAGATTATGATGCCGCTTGCCTCAATGATTAAGAGGTTAATATGCATGTAGGAGATATGGCAGCAACTTACAACCTCTTATTTACAACATTGATGTAGATAAACCTCCCCTCTCCTCACATGTAGCAATATCAATTATTAAACTATGACTTCGCTGAAGCTCTCCAGCTCCACTTTCTGAAGCCTTCATCCCTAGGGTCAAACAAATAGAAGATGAGCACTCGTGGTACCATCCCATATAATGAGTTTAACAGAAAGTTCCTCGCTAGATGGAAAACAGGTCAAAGAAGGATGTTTGAAACACTAATACATCAATTCGTACATTCCACCCTGTACCATCTACTATGAGTAGTTGGGTTCCATCATCAGGAACTGCTTCAGCATTTACAACAATTGGGAACTCTACATTTAGAACTTCTCCACTTCTATTAATTCAATTTCCTCTTCAGCCTTGAAAACTGAAGTGCCATATTTAAAAATTGGCGACTCATCAAAAATATGCAGGTTGTGTAACACATCTAGATGAAGGAATCACGGGAATGTTCAAATGGAACTTTACAACTGTTTTAGTCAATTAAAAATTGTAATTTATAATCAGATAGGAGATCATACCATTAGAGTACAAACTCAAATTGATAAACTTTATGCCATCCATAGATGAACGTCTTATTCTCTCAAAGAGTTAATCTATGACATACACAATTCTCAAGAAAATATTCGTTCCTCTGAACCACTGGGGATGCCAGGTGACGCTGGCCCTCCTGGAATGCCTGGAGAAACTGGAGCCCTGGTCATGATGGCCTACCTGGCTGAGTGGTCCCCTGGACACCCAGGGCCACCAGAACCTACTGCTGATTAAGAAATCCCAGACAATCACCTTCAGTAATTTTTTTCTATATTTAAAATCTTGATTTCCAGATTAAGACGTGTAGCTCAAGTTGTGCAACTCAATTGAAGTGAAGTGCATCTCCTCCATGAAGTTTGTCTGAATGCTCATTATGAACGTCTTGACAGCTTGACTACTTTACTAGCTGTGTACTAGGTTGGAGCAAAGAATTGCTATCACTGAGCAACTTCAACTCAAACTTTGAGATATTACTGCCAGTTTAAAAAACACTGTTTTGGCAATTACTATCTCTTCACCACGAAATTGGCTATTCATTCCACCTATATCCTAGTAGATTTAGTCATTGAAGATATTGATGACTTTGGAAGTCAAGTGATGCTCTTCATCCCAACAAATATTCCGGAGATGCCTTTTCCTCTTTGGGAGAAGGAGCGCCCCCAGTGTTGGTTCATGTCGTTCAGCCTTCATTTCCTGCAAATAACACGTTTAAACCTTCAACTAAAGAGAAGTACATCCCATGAGAAGGGGAGCATCTTATTTTTTATATTGTTTATAAAAGTGTTATGGAAGAAGCCACCAATAACCAACAACTTAAAACATAACAAATTGCCTTAGCCACATAACTTAGGACATTATAAGGATGGATGGGGTGTTAAACCAATAGTTCTTTATTTAAGGAGTCCAGGAGACCTGAAGTTCCTGGGTGAAGGTTTAAAGGCCTTACTTTTCTTATAGAAAAGTCTACACAAGACAAAATTCCTTGAGTGATAAATCCTAAAGAAGTTTCATCATTAATTGAATATAGGTAGACTAAAATTATAATGAAAAAAGAGAGCAATTTATTTTCATAAAAAATGGATTATATAGAAGATCAGGAAGTTATTCTTGGATAAAATCTCCAAGCATTTATAAGCTGAGATCTATACTAAATACTAATTGGGGTTCTGCGACGCTTTGGTCACTTCTGTCAAACAGGATCTGATCTCTGCATAGAGCAGATTAGAATCCTGATATACGGAGGTTTTGGTCAAGTAACACTCAATTTCATACATTGGGGTTAAACCTTGATATCAGAAGGCTTTGCTATATTTGGGGTTTCTCCCAACATTAGTTTTAGCTATATTTTTAAATTGGGTTCAAATTCCATCATCAGATGCACATAAATCTTTAATTTGGGCCAGAATCCCAACAACGCCCAGCTCTAGATCTTGGCGCAAGGGAAAATGGCTGGAGAAATTGACTGTGTACTTGATTTATCACAGTTCCCTGAGCAACCTCCACAACTGAGTTTTCATTACCTCATTTATAAATAACATTGTAGGGCCCTGACCAATTGGTTCTCATTTTTTATTATCGCGACCATCAGGTCAATAATGGTAGAAAAGAGCTAGTTTGCCTGGTTGTAAGGTATTAAGAGGAACATGATTATTGTTTACTGAAAGTTTCTCTAGTAATTGTAACAGACAAATTCTCAGAAGCCAGGGCTTGAAGTTAAATAATCTAATTGGCAATACTTCTCATAATAACTTCAAGGGGATAGGGGGAAGATTGATCTAACATGGGCTGTACTTTAGAAAAAAGCTGGAAATTCCTTCCATAAAAAGTTTTCAATTGAGACAACTTGATAATATGATGATAGCTTATTTGATAGGCCCGAATTTCACTAGGCAAATTTTGGGGCCAATGAAGAGGGTCTGTCATGGCCATTTTCCAGAGGGTTGAGGTTAAAGTACCATTTACATGCTCTACCTATCCATTATTTTCAGGATGGTGAGGGTGGGAAATAACTTAGCGGACTTCATTAGTTCAGCCTAATCATTCACCAAAAAAATAAAAAATATGACTATTAACAGAGATAATTATTTTAGGGAACCCATACTTAGTGATAATTTGATTATATAGGAACGTGGCGGTAGCTTTTGACAAAGTGGATGGTAGAGGTACAGCTTTTATCCACTTAGTTAAATGATTGACAGCTAAAAGGAGGAACAGATAAACATTTGAGGCTCAAAGGAGAGGTTTCACAACGTCAATACTAATAGTATGGAGGGGTTCACAGGTTAGATCCAATGGATGTTTAGATTGGGGATTAGGTCCAACTTGACTTTTACATAGCATATAGTACTCTAATACATCTTGAACTGAGATGAGCATTCCTTCCCAATAATACTGAGCTTGATCCACTAGTGAGTTTTCCAAATTTCTCCATGGATGAGTTGTAGATGTCCCTTAAATATGATGTTGGTAAGAGCTGAAGATCATATGTAGGGTAACCATTGAGATATGATTTTGTACTGATTACAATTTCTAGCCTTAGTTTTGTCAACTTTTTTGCTAATTCTTTTTGATAGGTTGGGGACTCATTTTTCCATAATTGTGGTTGGGTTAAGAGATCGTAGAGCTGATCTTCCTCATGGTTGAGTAAAGTTAATATGGAGAGCTGTGATAGACAATCCATACTTTGTTGTATGGGCTCTGGACAAATGAATAAAGGAAAAAGTGTAGTTTTGAAGTTTTAACACCCAGCGCTAACCTCTTATCAGGATACTTCATTTTTGAATCCATTGTAATGAAGCATGGTTGTTAATTATGGTGATATGATTCTCATATAAATAAGGTCAGATATGATTTATGGCCTTTAGTATCACCAAACATTCTCGTTCTGTAACACTATAGTTGCATTCATCTCTGGATAAAGTTTTATTATAATAGGCGATGTGATGATCCACTAAGTATTCATTATGCTGGGATATTATAGCACCTTTAGGTAAATCGCTAGCATCAGTAAAAAATAAAAAGTTTTTGTAAAAATTAGGACGTATAAGTACTGGTGAGTGGGAGAGAGCTGCATGTAGTAGGTCAAAGGCAAGCTATTGCTCTTCTTTCCATTAGAAAGGTATAACCTTCTTCAACAAATATTAGAGGCTCAGAGGTATTAGCAAAGTGTAGATAAACTAGTGATAACAACCCACCATCCCTAAAAACCTGTACATCACATTTAATTTTGAGGGGTGACATCTTAGAAATGTTCATAACTTTGTCATCCATCAGGGATATTCCAGCTTTAACTACCTTATGGCCCAAAAAGTAAATTTCACTTTGGAAAAAGGAGAATTTTGTGGCTTTTTTTAGGGAAGCTTGTCATAACTGCCAGAAAACTTACCTTAGATGTTCCAGATGATTAGTAAAAGTTCTAAAAACAGTGATATCAATGAGATAAACTAGCACACAAGAGCGTTTTTAAATCTCCTTAAGAACTATCCATGGTTCTTTGGAAGGTGATAGGGGCGTTACAGAACCCCTTCAGCATTCAGGTAGGCTCAAATACTTTTTTACTTGGAAAAAGGGTGCATTTTTCATGGTCTTCAGGCATTAAATCGATTTTTAGAACCAACTGGTGAGATCCATAGCTGAAAAATAATGGGATCATAACAATAAGCATAAAGAATCATCTATACGCTGCAAAAGTTAATTATCTTTTTTGTTTATGGAATTTAGTCAGTGATAATCCATGAAAACATGGTGTCCGCCATCCTTCTTCTGAATTAAGAAAAGTGAGGAAAGCCAAAGGCTTTTGAAAAGGCACAAGTAACCCCATTTCCAGCAATTGCTTTAACTCTAGGGCTACATGAGATTCTTCAACTTTAGATTTTCAGTATACTTAAGATTTAAATGTGTAGTAATTCTCATTCTCAATTTGGTGAACTACTCCTGACATTTTTCTGTAGTCACTTGGTCCCAAAGAAAAAATGTTGCTGTATTCCTTAAGGAGGTCTTCAAAATTCTGGCTTTTGAGGGGAGTAAGGTCGTCTTAAATTTTACTTTTGACAGAGCTAATATGTGTATGGGATTGAACCATAAATCTTGTGAGGAGCCAAAACTGCTCATGTCAGCAATATTTTCAATAGAACATAATTTTATATAGGAGATGGGGTCATACTGAGGTACTTAAATGTGTGTTTCATTAGACTCCTAATAAAATAGTGATAGATTTTTCATAGGCGGGATCCAAAATCCTAGGGCAGTTCAACGCTTCTTTGATAAGAGAGTTTGGGTGTCAACTTAGCTCTAAAACTTGATTAGGAGGAATTTTAATCTTGATCCTCAAAACCATATTTACTTGAGTAAGTGGTATTTTGATGTGATGGGGGGCATATATGGGTATCCCACCCTTGGCGTCCAAAGCCTAAGGTGGTAGCAGTAATTTTCAATTTATTTGAGGCAAGCTGACCAGAGATGGACTTTACTGAAGAGAGAAAGCATTGACATAAAACCTGAGTAGGGTAAACCCTGTCAAAGACAGTTATCCACCACCAGATTGGGACTCTGATTTTTTCTGATTACGTCATTTGTAAGGTTTTTAGTTTTTAGACCTAATAACCGCCAGTGGTAGCTTAATTTTAGCCTCAAAGTTTTGATACTCTACTAAATAAAGAAGTTAGGGTTCTTCTTATTAATGGTCTAGTAGTATGTATTACCTCAACATATTGGCTATTTGAAATTCAGCAAAGGAAATAAGATTGGGCACATAAGTAAAAATTGATGCGCCGGTGGGGTTGGGGTAGTTGAAGCCATAAAGCAAATCTTTCTGAATCAAAATGCATGTGCGGCCAGCTTTAAAAGATAGCTCTTCAATATCAAATTTGGCATCCTTGGGGATTTCTATAGGGAAGTTAGGTAAAGGAAAGTCCTCAAAAAGTGGCACAAACGCTGTATAGAGGGCTTGGCGAAAGAGGGAGTCAGTGGTGGCAGCGGCTGCATCAACAGCCTTTTGATGAATTGATTTGTAGACAGTTAAACCATTATGAGGATGGAAATGGCAGTGGGGAGTTGAACAGGAGGGATAGATAAAAATCGTGACCAGGCAAAGCTAAGTTTAATTCTGTAAGTAATTTTATCATCGTTGATCCATTCAAAGGCATCAAATGGACTTGTTGTGGCCAACTCTAGGCCAGCGACAGGAGATAGCAGGGTGGCTGGAGCTGATTGACACGCACTGTGGACCATGACAATTACGCCGTTGCATGAGCAGCCATCTGCTCAGGATTATTTGGGAGGTCAACACTTGGTTTGGTGGAGCAGTTGGAGAAACACTTGAAGTAGTCAAGGGGGAAATTGATCCTCACGTATAAATTAGTGAAATAAGAGGCAGGGCTTACACTAGAGGGAGGAGCGGCGAAAACAGCATTTGCGGAAAGCGCTGGGAATTTGTGATTTAAGTGGTTGATAGTGCAGCACACATGACAAATAGAGGTCGTTTTAACATGTGCCCAGAAGGGATGATCAGGAGTGGATCTGATCATGGCGTGGGGGTATTGTGAGCCAGGTGTTGTGGCAGAAAGGGCGGATTATCATGAATGCATGAGGCCCAGCAAGATGATCAATGCCATTTGGCACCACAAACTGCGCATGGGGTTGGCGCTATAGGCAGCCAAAACTATCGTGAGCTTGTGGTGAATGTGTTCAGGGAAGAGGTGGGAAGGAAAGTGGATAAACTTTACCATAAGTATGGTCGCATCCAGAAATCAAGTTCTGATAATTGGTATATGTGAGCTTTTATAGATCAATGGCAGCTGTGCTGCTGCCATGGCTTGGGCTTCACAAGAAAAGTTAATATTAAAGAACTCCTTAAAGGGGCGGAAATGATTAATCCGGCAGGTTTGTAGACCGCCATGGCCATCTTAATGATGGCCGCGCTTGTGTAGTATAAAATGTTCCCATACTTGACCCAAAGGCCAAAAATGCAGGTTGCTCTGAGGGAGTACCAAGGGGATTCTGAGTACCGCCTGGGAGTGTGCAAGGTGGTGGGATAAGTCCTGAGACGTGATGTAGAGATTTGTATTTGTGGGGCCAGCTGGGCCGTCCCAAGGGCGTTTTGGTGGTGTCCAATAAATGACAGGAGGCAGAGCACTGACGCCCCATGTGTGACAGTGGGTGTCAATCTAGTTGACATAGACTAGGCTTTGGTGAGGGCGAAGCAATTAAGATTAAAAACTTTTTTAAAATTTGAATTTGATCAAATAAGTGATTGAAACAAAAGAGATTTAGCAAGAGGTATTTTCTTTATGGTTAAAAATACAATTAAAGTCCCACATAAGTTGTACTCCAAAAAGCAGTCTATAGTTATTTTATCTAACACAGTAGCAGAAGTGGTAATTAAAAGTTTTCCAAATTGGAGGTAAAGCAGAAAACGCTCCCATTGCCTTAGTCAACTGATTACCTGCCATCCCATATCCAGCTTCATAAATAAAATCTGGAGCCATTTTTACTTTCTGGATAAGTTGTGAGGATAATATATTAGCTGGTTGACTGGTGATTTTTATAACCAGTACCTTAACCTTTTAAACAAACTCTACTTAAACCACAAAGAGCTCAATTGTGAATTAGCAGCTAATAAACTCCTGTTAGTAAATTGTAGTTTTCTTTTTTAGTACTAGATGGTCCCAACCCAAGGGGGGATTCATCGATGTAGTAATTTGTAGTTTTCAAGCGGAGGATTTTGGCCATGACCAAACTCAGGGTTTTCAATGTGTTTGAAGGTTTTATTGGCTAACGCTTGTCTCTCCATAGAGGAGCTGACAAAGAATTTATTTGGGTAGTTTACCAAAATTAAAAATAAATAAAGCTGAAGGTCCTTATTTCTTAAAATATTAAGCGGTGATTTATTTTCTCATGAGCAGCTATCACAAAACATCCCAAGATATTAAGCATAGAAATAGACCTAAAATGAGAAGATTGAGTCACTTAATTGTCTTCAGCATAGGGGGCCTCCTACCCTATACTGACTGATCTTTTGCCAACTTATTTTGATGAATACAAGAAAAGTTTATAGTGTGGTTGTTTTCTTACAATAAGTATAAAATAATTTCGGTGTAGGCAATTTGGGGCATAACCAATAAAACTTGATCCACGGCTTATTAAAAAAACGTGTTGCCCAGTGAGGTTAAATAGTTTGGTAGGAATCTCAAAGATGGCTTTCTTGATATGGAGGAGAGATGTAAGGTTGGATCTCATTTCTTTAAGATAGTTTAGTATCAGGCATATTATTAAATGCTGGAAATGAGGCAGTGATGATGTGAAATTTTAAGAATTGCTCGCTTGATTATTTAATTCCTGAATGCTTAATAGAGCTGAAGTTCAGCTGAAGGATCCCCAAATTTGCGAGTGGCTTACAGTATTTTGACCGTTCAGAGACTCACTAGACATCTTCAAATAGCCCTGACTCTTCTGGCCGTTTTTGGGCTTGATTTTTATGCTGTAATTAGGAACTTCAACTGATGCAGGAAAAGATGCAAGCTGTGGATCTTGAATCCCAGCTTGCCGACACTCTCAAGAGCAACTTAGGATAAAAGCCAAGCGAAGATATAATAAAATAAATCTTTATTTTAGATTAGTTACTTGATAATTATTTATTAGGATAGGCGCCAGTATTTATACCTCTAGGGCATCTCCTGGCCACATTCAAGAATGCAATCTCACAGATTATTTTCCATTTCAGTTTGGCTCTTAAACTGATATGACTGAGACCTATTGTTAGGTTTATTTGTGGCAAAAAATTCTCATAAATGTGAGCTTTTCAGGGACAAAACTGCAACAATGAGCGTGCAAAATGGTCCTAAGATCATCTCAAAAAGAGTTTAATCATAATGCTGACAAAATATAAATTCTGGGAGATTTTGTGGTTTTTTTAAATAATGATGTACCCTTAATCAGGCTGTCAGCAGGCCTCTTAATAGCACTAGGTACTCCTACTTGGGAGGTCCATGTGAAAGTGCTATCGTGCTGGTTACGCATATCAACATATGAAAATTATTTTAGGACCAGCTCAAATATGTTTTCATCATACAGCTGATGAAAACAACTACCTGATGGGTTTTCAACTGGCCCTCTCAATAGCACTAGGTACTTACATTTATGCAGTCCATAAGCAAGTGCTATTGCACTGATTAATTTCTTTTTATCCTTTTGTTTATGTGATTTGTAGATGTTATCTTTGGGTCGATCCTGAGCAATTTCTCATGCTGATTTCTTAATATTGGTCAAATTAGTCAGGACTAGTTACTGAGGGATTTAGTGTAGCTGTAATCAGCCCAACTGTGTAAGTGTATTTGTCCTGAGCTTCCAATAGATTGATTGGATTGATTTGATGTTGAGTTGATAGGCCCATGATGAGTAGTTGCAGTGAAGATTGGCCTGAATGTGCAGGGGTATTTTGCCTGGGGTTAGGTATTATAATCAAATCCGCATTGTGATAATTGTCCTGTTCCATGTTATTGCAATAGGCTATAATTAGAGTATTAGCTCAAGCATTAGGAGGGAAAATTGGCCCAATCTGTAGTTTGTTAAAGGCTTCTTTTTAAGTCAATAAGAGAATCTGACAGATGACATCATCTAGTGTAAGATGATTCCACGCAACCAAAGTTTGAGCCTCAAGGTTAATTCAATGGGCGAAATTATTTATGGTTTTTCACCATTTGAGGTTTATTCCCATAAAAGTTTGTTTTTAATTTGATAAGATTAGTTTGCTTTTTAATTTCTAAAGCCAAAATTCTTGGATTCATTCTAAGTATGGCAATGAATTAGATGACTTATCATAATTTCTTGAGCTATGCGGCTAAGACTGTTTTGTCAGGTGTTTGAGCCATAAATTGTTATGCCTTCTTCCATATCACGTTCATAACAATTATGATAGAGAGATGTTATCTTTCCTGGGTTTTACTTCTTGTTATATGGAGGTTTAAATGTGCTATATGGAGGGCTTATGGCCAAAAAAGTGAATTGACACCAGGTGCACTCCTTTGCCTAGATAGGAAGCATTATTTCATAATCTTTCATTAAGATGAAGAGAATTTACTTGATTTCATAGTCATTGATTTCTTCAATTAGTGAATCTACTAATCATAGGTGGCACAAAGAGCTGATCTCATGGCGATGAACTGGTTTAACTGACAAATTTCGCTGATTAAATTGGTAGTCTCACAAAGTTTGAGTAAATGTTGCTCAGTGGTTAGCATTCTTTAGATCAAGCCTTGCAACACAGTGGGTAAAGTAGCCAAATTTTCAAGGAACTTTTGATGAGTTTTTAGAGAAACCTTAAGGAAAGAGAGGCACTTCAATCTATGTGATTAGCACTCCTTGAGCTATGAGTCCTAGTTGGAATCAAGATTTTGAATTTCCCAAATTAATGACTGGAGACGCTCATTGGCTTCCTGGGGCAGCACTAGGTCCAAGAGGGCCAGGGGGTCCCAGTGGCCCAGGGGTTCAGGGGATCCATGTTGACCAGCTTGACCATTGCAACCAGGGGCTCTTGGCTTTCCCGGAATTTTAGAAGGGCTAGCATTGCCCGCCATCCCTAGCGGCCCTGAGCAACGGATATTCTCTTGAGAATTACATACATTATAGAATAACTCTTAAAGAAAACGGAGGCATAAACCATAGAATTCATAAACTTACAATTTGAGTTTGTACCCTGATTATTTCGATCTACAATCTGATTAACAATATCTTCTAGTTGACTAAACTGATTTAAGAGTTTTATTTGAATGAATCTCATAATTACCTCATCCAGACGTGTTAACATAATTGCATCTCATTGATAAGCTGTTAATTTATAATATGGCGATACGTTTTAACTGCCAAAGAGAGAGAAATATTGATAGAAATGGAGGAGTTATGAATGTAAAGCCCCAATAACTGTAAATGCCAAAGTAGGGCCTGATGATAGGAACCCATTACTTATAGTAGAAGGTATAGGGTGGGATGTAAAAATTAATTTAAATAGTGTTCCAAAAATCCTGCTCTTGTCTGTTCTCCATCAATTGAGGTTTATCAGCTTACTCATCATAGGGGCTGGTACCAAGAGTGATTGTCTTCTATTATATAAGCCTTTGGGGATGAATACCTACAAAAAGAGGAGCTGAAGAGCTTCAGCGAAGTCTGATAATTGTAATTTGTTATTGCTCCATGGAAAGAGTGATAAGGTCACCTCTAAGAAGTGGTAAAATAAAAGGTTGCAAGTTAGTGCCATCTCTCCTACATTATATTGATTGCCCAATTACTGAGATGGGAGACATCATGATCCATCGAGGTTTCCAAAACCAAAATTGTTAAAATCCATTGTAATATTAATTTCACTGGGAACTCAGGTTAAATCTGGCAGGGCTCACCATTGTTGGTATTTTTGCCCACATTACCCAGCTTCATGATTATGTTAAATATTCTTTTTAAATTGGGTATTGATTCCACAGGTGGATGTTGAATTTATCATTTTTCATAAGATAACTATTGTATAAAATATTCCAACGAATACTTTTAATCCAACGGATTATAATCTGCCAGATTGATGAGTATTTCATTAGGGGTGATCCCCAACGATAAACAAGCAATTGGGGAGTCAATTCCAATACTAATAACTCAATTGACTTGCAGGAGTCAATCTGTTTTTGCTGCTGATTGACTAAGGGGTAGATGAATTGCTGTTGAGTACTGCCACCTGTTATAGAGCAACCTTTTTTGTTAACCTTTTTTTGGATTGCAATCTGCTGTTTAAGGGTATGAGTACCATTACCTAAGCAGGTATTTACCAAGTAAGGGTAATTCAAATAGAGTTGAGTGAAGACGTTGGGACACATTCTTTTCTTCAACTCAGAAGAGGTTGCGGCAAAGTAGGGGAGAGAAAACCATTAATTTGATGAAGAAGATCATAGTTCTGAGATACCCTGGAGGGTAAATTCATTGGCTTCAGCCACCAAACAATTAGTGTGCCAACCTAAGTGTTGTGCACCGAATTCCATATAAGTTCCCAATAGTTCTTTTATCATAATGTAGATCTGATAGGAACAAACAATTACCAATAAGGTTTTATAACTTAGACTGTTAACTTTTGTAATTAGAATTGAAAGAAGAAGCAGATCCTTTGTCTATATTATTGTTATACTCTGCAGACTTTGCATGATGAGAATGAAGAAGAGCCTATGAACCTTACCCTAGGTTAATTTTTACCAGACGAGATAGGGAAGAAGTCCAAATCATTCCAGATGAAGTTAATATCAGGATAAGCATCAGGTTGGCATTGGACCTAATTACTATCTTAGCTATCAGCTCAACAAGAATAGTAGTTTTCATACTACTATTGCATATTCTAATATACAGTATCAACAAGTTGAGCAATGTACATACAAGGAAACTGAGCAGTTGAATAAGGGAGCTGAAGAGATATTTATTCAGAAAGAAGAATGAAATCCCAAACTTTATCAATTGTGCTCAATAAAAGCACAGGCTCCTTGAATTTAACAACCAGTTTTGATAAGATGGAGGGGTTGTTAAACTACTCATCCTTTATTTAGAGAGTCTAGGATACCAAAGTTCCTGGATAAAGAATAAAACTATTAGCTTTTATTAAAAAGCTTTTTTCAAACAGGATAAAAATCCTTATGTTAAATACTAAAGATGTTGAATCTCTAATTGAATAGAGGTAAGGTAAATTATTAATTGCAAAAAAGATTCACATTTTTTTAGAACAAGATTGTATAGGATATGCAGGATTTATCAGGATAGAATCTCCAAGCATTTACAATCTGTGATCTATACTAAATTGCAATCGGGGATTCTGTGACATTTTAATCACTTCTGTCAAACAGGATTTGTTCGATTTATTCAAGGTACACCAACCAGGGGACAGATAGTATTAAACATAACACTCAAAATGACAAAACAAAACTACTAACCAAGTGGGAAGCAGAAACTGCTAACCCACCATGGCAGAGGGTGAGGAGGGGTCAGGGGTTGGTTTTCAGAAAGACCCACCTCAATCAAGGGATGTTGGTTACAGTACCAGATCAGAGCAGAGAGCCAGGGCGTTGGGGCATCCGCATAGTGGGGGTTGAGGTCAGCGTAGTAGGAGTTTTTCTCTTCCACATCAAGATAATGATGGGAAAGTGTTTTAACAAAAGCTGCAAGGAGAACTTCAGCTTCTTTGCGGGCTTCAGGAAGTTGGGTGAACAGGGAGATACTGTGGCGGGTGATTTTGGCTGAGGGGTTGAATGAAGCAATTGTTGCAACATTCATAACAGCAACTTCAGCATCATCGAGTAAGTTTTGAGATGTCACTTCAGGGAGATTCAGGGAAGTCAGGGGGGAAGAAGAGGGTGGGCAGGCCATGCTGGAGCTGAGCCACTGACTGGGCCACCGCAGTTCATAGTTTCAGGAAATGAGGAGAGGCCACCGCAGCTAAGGCGAGCTGGTGATCGCTTTGGAAGGGGGCTGTATTGGGCAAAGGAGCGAAATGGCGAGGGGTGGGGGTTTCATCAAAGTCAGGAAGGAAAAATTCTGCCTGAAAATAATCGCCTTGGTAGAGAGGTTGACTTGTATGCTTACTAATGAGGACATTACCTGATTCATCAGTTTCAGCCAATAGATCCCAAGGATTTAGGTTCACTGGAATAGTGGCGTTCAAATTTGGGTGGGTGGGAATGGGCGAATGGGCAGCTGCTTGGGTGCCAATGGTGGTCCAAGCATTACTCTGATTGGCTGGGGTAGATTTAGGTGGGAGAGTGAGGCTGGAGGTTTTGGGGGGCTGAATTTCCATGTGGGCCCACTGAACGATATTGGAGGGTGGGAGGGGGCAGCAAAGCGCCCCATACTGAACCTCCAGAAGGAGGCTCAGAAGCCGCAGCGGAGAACTTGACCTGAGGGCACGTTCTTTTTGCATGGTCGAGGCCAAAGCAGAGGGAACAAATCTGCTTACCATTATTGACCCGAGCCTAAAAGAAAGGATCTGGCGCTGCAGCCACACTAGCGTGGGGTGGGATTTGTTGAGTTATGGTAGGGTGGTGTGGTATGATGGTGGCTGTTGCATGAGGAGCAGCAAGGCGTTCTGCACCAGATGGAATGGCAAAGATGAGGTTGGGCTGAGTGCCATAAGCCATGAGCCCCGCGACCAACTGGTCATACAAAACCTGGGGTGGAAGGTGGGATGGGAGATTTGCAAAGGATACCACCAGTGTGTTGTGTGAAGGGAGGCGAGTACGGGTTGTGGGAATGGGGTTTTTTTTATAAATCAGAGGAGTTTGTGCTGCGGCTCAGCATCCTCCTCAGATTGGAACCCAACGTCAAAGTAGCCCTTAAAAGGGTGGAAGTCTATAAAGCCAGCTGGCGCAAAGGCCACAGTGGCTAGCTCAATAATTGCCTTATAAGCATATGGGAACAAACGCCTATAGTCCATTATGAGGCAATAGCGAATGGCAGAGCGAAAGAGGGTGAGAGGATGGGGGCGAGAAGGGTGGACGCGCGCCAGGTGGAGCGCTAAGTCCCGTGGGGGGGACAAAACGGTTGGAAGCAGTGGGCGGGCTGTTTGAGCCCATCTGAACGCGCTTGCCCATGGGGCGGAAAATGCTAGGTGGGGGTGCACTGCTGCCCCACACTGGGGTGGCAGGCGGCGGAGCCAAGGACATCAAAGAATAGGTTTGGGCAGACAGCTGTGGATAAATAAAACTTTAAATTTAAAATCGCTCAAAAGTGACTTTGAGCGGTATCAAACAGGATTTGTTCGCCTCATAGATTAGGTTTGAACCCCAATATTGGGGTTTCAGTTAAGTAACACTTAATCACATAAGTTGGAGTTAAACCCTGATATTAGGAGCCCTTAATTTTAGTCAGGAAATTATCCTCAACAATATTTTTGACTATATCTTCAAAGTGGGTCCACATCCTATCACCAGATGCACAAAAATCTTTAATTTGGGCTGAAATCCTAACAGATATCATGTTACCTCATCTGATGAATTATCATACCTGAAATTATGGCAAGGCTTCTCTGCTTCAGGAATTTGGGAGGGACCTAATTTTATCCAACAAGAAACATACATATATGGATATAAACCTTAACTGATGAAACCATTAATGAGTTTTCTCATTAGTTTTATTTTGATGCTGAGACTTTGGTTGTAGAAAATCATCATACATTGGATGATGCTATCACTGCCTTTTTTAGCTTTTAAAGATATGCTAAATTCCTACTCTACCTTAAAGCGGTGAAAACAATCCTTACGTCTCTCCTGCATATTTAAGAAGCTATCTTGGAGAATACTTTTAAACCGTTTAATTCAACTGGGCCACCGCGTTTTAATAAAAACATGGGCCTCAAATATTAGCAAGTTACATCCCCTGACATGCCTATACTCAAGAAGTTTTCACTTATTTCAAGAAAAACAACTACACTATAAACTTTTGTCAAATATATTCAAACAAAGGAAGCAAAAGATCAGTCAGCATAGGGCAAGAGGATATCTGCTGACATTGATCAAAAGACTCCATCTTCTAGTTTTAATTATATGCCCAGTAAATTAGGCTATTTTGTGTTAGCTGCTCCTGCAGAAATTGAAGTACTTCTTACCTTTTAAAGAAATAAAGGACTTCAGCTTTTTTATTTTTGTATTGGCAAAAACCTAATCAAAACCTCATTTTTAGTTCAAATAGTGATACTCAAGCATTATTTAAAAAACTTTCAAACACATTTTTCAGGATTCTCCCTATACAATATGGAATTCTTTCCCCAGGGAGAATATCAGCCAACGCCAATATTTAGGAATTTACTTTCAAGCGGCTAAATGGGCCCAAAAGTTCTGAATTAAAGTTTAATTATTTTTTTCAATTTAAAATTTGAATTCAATTTACCATTTGTATTAATCAAAATTTGATTAACCATTATTATATTTTTATTCTCCCTTGCTTTATCTAAACCTAAAACAAATTCTGAATCCACAGATCCAATAAATGAAGATCCTGCCATTTGGAGATCTCTTAGATTTACATTCTCTACTAAATTAACCACATACAGCGACTATCTTCCCTTTCCAACGTATCTTACAATGAAACCCTTTTTTTCGCCTTGATTCTGATTCTCTATCATTGTCAACCCAAATAGTCCCCTTAACTATTCAGCTGTTGCTTTGTGAACAATACCAGAAAATCCAAAAACTCAATTCTTTTTGTAGGATAATGGTTAAGTTACTTAGAATCCTAAATTACTTCTTCCATTTCCCAATAATCCTAAAATCTCCTTGTGTCTTAAGAGTACTATAATTAGTACTGAACTAACTTTTTCAAACAAAGCACTCTTTCCCTTAAATTTATCCATCTATCTTATATTTATTTAAGAATTTGTTTGTTCTAATGGAGAAAATCTTTTACAGCGCAGCAATCTTTGAAGCCCTGCCCTAAGATGCTTGCGTTGCCAGTGATTTCACCCTGGTAGCGCAACAAAGTGGTGCTATTTGCCAAGTAGCTTCTAAGTCACACCTAAAGAACATAGCTTACAACATGGAATAAAATAGTCAATTTACAGCTGGAACTCCTAACCCTGATCTATTGTTCTATTTACTTTGGAATGGCCAAGATCAAATATCCATGGAAGTAACTTCACCAAGAAGCTCAAGTATGTCCCAGAATATGGCCCTGTGCAATTCAAGACACCCAATCAGCTAAAGCCTATACTCAATTGACTAAATATGTATAACAATTTTTGAAAAAGATTTGATTACCAAAAAATTCATCATCATAATTTAAAAAAAAATTCAAAGAAAATATAAAAGTAAATGAGGTGGGTTGAGACTCAAAGAAGATATAATTATCATGAAAAATAGCTTGAAGTATCAGGATATCTTGGGACAAAACACAAAAAGAGTTGTGGGAAGATACCACACTTGAGAATGACTACTGGCTTCTAAAATTTGTTTCCTGGGATTAGAAAACTCTCTACGAAGGTTTCTCCAAACTGGCCCATTAAAAAACAAGTTATTTAAATTTAGCCTCTACCATAACCATCTAGTACTAAAAAAAAAAATGAAAAGATCAATCCTGTCAGAATGCTCAATACTTATTAAAATTTAATACTTTCTAATACTAACATTAATATTTATTTAGATGATCAAAAACGAAACTCATATCTAATTGTCATTTCCCACTCTACTGCTTCAGAAAAGAAAACTAAATGAAGATTATTGGCTGTTTAGGCCCAAAAAGCCTAACGGCAAATTAACATTGGCCAACAAGCCTTAAAATTGCTAAGGAGTTAATCCTTTTGGGACAAGTCAAGTGTTAGTTTCTGAACTTGACAACATAATCCAACTTTGAGAGCCCAATGGGATCTCCAAATGCCACCATCACATTAAATTATCAAAAGTGCCAACCTAATTGCATGGAACCTATTTGTTAAAAGCTGGATTCTTCGCTGATTGTTTCCATAAGTTACTTGCACAGGTTTTTTATGAGCATGATTCGCGTTGCTTGATAGATATAAATGAGTTATAATACAAGATAATTATTATCTGTAGTTGTTAAATAAACCAGATGTGGTCCAACACTAAAATTGGAATAATCCGCAAAATACTAATTTGCCAATTAAAAAACTTTGACCCTATTGCGCTGAACTAACCCACTCTCAAATTCAGAGGTTACCAGCCTAAGAACACGTCACACTGAGTCAGCAGAGATCTACGCAAAGGTTCTGCTTCTCTTTTAAGGATATCCAATCCTTATTCCTTATCCACACAAAAGAGTCCAAAATTATTGTACTACAACAATAATTAATTGAAGATTAATAAAGATTAATAATGCTATTGTAATTGTAACCATCTGCTTTATATTATAAAATGTTAGGAGATTTATAGGGGGAATTTAGCACCCAACCCCTCAGTTGGCGCCTCAGCCAAGAAACAACAGCCGTTGCCATTGAATTTCCCTATGCCATCTTTACTGGTGATGGTTTTCTCCATTGGAATAATGATTCTTCTTTTTGATATCCCAGAGACCTAAAAACAGAAAGAGCCATAAACGGGTCACTAATGTTCCCTCTCAATCACAGATAGCCAACTACATTTAACTAGTGACTGCTTAGGTAATGGGACCCTTTACCATATGTAGCAGGTTGCAAACCAACTGATTGATTCTCTAGTTTCAGCAGCATCATGCGTTTCACAACTGCTGATTAAATTCCCAATCAGTCAGTGATGAAACCTGACCAATCCCAATTGGTACACCTGGATATTTAATCAGCTTTTAACTATCAGATGCCCAATGTTGTCAGCAACTCTGCCCAACGATATCTTAAGCATTCATACTGATCAAAATTCAATGATAAAAACCCATCAAATTACCCAAAATCCTCAGGCATTATCAACTCAGGATCAAGGTCAACTAATTTCCAATTCATTTGCTAATAGGCTTATCCCCTAGCGAACTGGCAGATAACTTAGAAAGCTTTAAAGATAGACAAAAATCCTAACACATCTACCCTCAAACCTAGTTTGGAATCAAGAATAGGATTAAGACATGGGAATGCCACCTAGGACAGGTCAAATACTTCTTTATTTCATGCTGAGTATGGTCAATCAGTACTCAAAGCTGCTCAGGACAACCTCTGGCCTGCGGATCTCCTCCTTTTCTTCCTCACTACTGCCTCTTCAGACCGTGGTCCTCATGACCCACTGCCGTGACAGTCTAGTTGGTTTATTTGTGATGATGCTAGTCCCAGAAAGCTGGTTTTCTACCCAGTTAGGGCATATGACCCTTTGTCATATTCAAGATCTTGTTTTAACGTCCTTGATTCCATGATCTCCCTCCTCATCCTTGACAGGATATTACTACATCGATGTCTTTCTCATGGAAAAAATAAGAATGATTAAATATATCTGTTTTTGTTATTATTTCTTCAAATAACTTTTTTGCTCATATCATACTTTGATTTTCTTGAAGAGTTTATTTTATAAAAATAGAAATTACTTGCACCAAAGTTAGAGTAAATCTGAGCTTAATTTTACTCAAGTGTATAATGTTGACAATTATAAAAAGTCTGACATCTTCCCTCTTGTCCAGCTCATATTTCAAATTCTAGATCTCAGTACTAATAATATCTTGACAATCTTTATTATGAAGATGCCCATCTCATACCATCTAGTACTAAAAAAAAGATGCCCATCTCATCCAACTAATAAATCGTTCTGCTCAGAGAAATCTCTTTTATGGTCTCCACAGACCCATATTCCTGTTAAGCGCATGTAGATAGTCCTTCCACTACATTTTGGAAAGGGTTAATAATCCTGATAAAACCAGAATAGCGACCATCTCAAACAAATCATGGCTGATTCTCCCTTTTCCACCAGTTCCCAAATTGTACTTTGATACTCTGTTAGATTCAGATCAGGTGCCATATTGGGAGTATTCAGGGTTAACTCCAACTGCCTCTTTCTTATCTGTTGCTTTCCTCCCCAACCTGAAATATAGCATTTGGCAAGTACTGACATCTCAATTTCTCTTCCCTTCATTATGTTCTCTCAGGTCTTAGCTTTTGCTCAATGAACTTGGCTTCAAATAGGTCTAGCCCTTTAAAGTGTTCAATTTTAAATAGATTTTGACGGGTTATTTACCCCTACTATCAAACTTTTCCCTCCACAGTAGGTACATCGATAAAATTAACCCAAAATTGAGTATAACCAATAAAAGGTATATAAAATATATGACTATTTATGTTTTTTACTTCCTTATCCATATTTTATCAATTTTTTATTTTATTTTTCTTATTTTTATATAGACATGACCTTTACTCAGTTCAGCGGTCTATATTTTTAATTATTATCACCCAAACTGACTCCTAGATATACTATGACCTACCAGTTATTATCATTCAGAGGTCTTATTTTTAATACTTAATCAATTTTTACTTAGTTCAGCAGACCTTTTTTAGGAATTTCTTCAAAAAATTTTCAGGACATAACCATATCAATGGTTCTGCGATCCATTGAAAACTCACGTTTTTTCCTTGGATCCACTACTTTAGGTACTTTCATGGACCCTGTTAACAAATTTCATATGCAATGTTTTTAATGGAATATGCATCTATCACCATCTTGTAATACTTTACAATGGACCTGACCACAGTGCATCTAATTTATTTCTTCTGAAAAACCATGCGTGTATAAAAAGCTACCCTATCGCCTACATGGTATATAAATAATGCCAGTCAGTTCTTATTGTCTGCTGTCTTGGCCTTAATCCTTTTCTTCAGAGTCATATTGAATGCTACCAACTGTATTGCAATCAGGATGTTCAAAAGTTGGATTAATTACTGCTCAGAACTCATCCCAAATGTTGTTTAAACTACTAAATATAAAATTGGTGCTAACGCAGCCTTCCTTCTGTACAACAATTTGAATGGCATTTTACCATTGCTGTATGGTGACTAATGTATGCAAATGTCACTAAGCTTAAGTAGGTTCCCCAGGGGACCACTTAGTGCTAAAAAAGAGATAGGTTTACCAGGTGGAAGTATCTCCAGCAACCAGCTTCCTCAGCATCGTGGCAAGTATTCCATTTACTCATTCTCCCAGTCTGTACATATCCAGCCAGTAGGGTACTGACATGACTCCTTGGATTCCCATTATTTTGTTCAACCTAAGAATCATGTGGAATGTAAATTCGTCCCCTTGTCACTCAGTAATACTTGCAGGCATCCATAGAAGTATAAGACTTGATCCAGAATAAACTGTGCAGTGATTGTAGCATTCACTTTCACCAGGACCTTCATATCGACCCATTTAGTTAGATGATCAATTGCAACTATATTATATTTGACTTTACTCATGCTCATAGTCTGTGGTCCCATAACGTCAAAGGACACTGTATGCCAGGCAAGTCCAGGTCGGGACAGTCGATATCTGGTCATGTTCATGTTAGGATTTTACAACTAGCACTTCACACAGCAAATCAGATAATATGCCATATCATAGTTGATGGACTCCCAGTACTAGTACTGGCAAATGTGGCGGTAGTCTTCCTCAGGCCTCCATGACCAACAACCTTATGTTTGGCTTGAAGATTGCCGCTTGTTTTGACAGTCTTGTATATAGTAAACATTTTTAATCAATCATCTTAACAACTTGTACATCTTTGGTCTTAGTGTTTCCATTGCTTTCTGAAGTGAACCTTAATTTTTTTGGGGCTTGTTCCCAATTTCTCCATCAACCATCTTCTGGAACAGCTCATCAGTTGAATGGTATACCACTTGGACCATTGGTAACCTTGATAAGCCATCCGCATTCTGGTGAGAAGCTCCCACTCAGTAAAATATCTCATATTTGTAAGTTTGTAGCTTCACGCACATCAAGCCAGTCATCCTTCCAGTTCCCTTAGATTAGCAGCCAATGCAGCGAGGAGTGGTCCATCACCGCTTTAAATTGCATTCCATGAATATACACCTGAACCTGTTTACTTGCATAAATTACTGTAAGTAATTCACGCTCAGTAACAGTGTAATTCCTTTCATCTGCTGATAGTGTCTAGCTCACATAATCTACCAGATGCTCATCCCTGAGCTCATGGAATTGACTCAGAATGGCGTTAATCACTATTTACAAAGCGTTGTTCTGCTCTATAAATTCTCGATCAAAATTTAAATATTTCAATATTAGATAATATGTCAGATAGCTGCGTTACTATCAAAAGAACTCTGGGCATCTTCATTACAAATGAATCCTTTCTTCAGATCCTCCAGCAAATGAAAGAGGGGCTTAGTAATCCTCACAAAATCCGGTATAAATCTTCAGTAGTATCTGACCATTTTAAGGACACTTGGATACCTTGGACACTTATTGGGATGATCATTCACTCTATGGCCTCAATTCTATGGGCTTGCGGCTGCAGTCCACTAGAGTTGATGTTAGATTTTAGATGTTCTTAAGCTCTCTGGTGAGTTGGGCCTAAAAAACAACAAATAGGGGATTAAAAATACTTGTTATAATAAAGATAAATATATACTACTAACTAGAAAGCTTTTTTTCTATAGTTTTATTAGTTATCATGGGGGTAAGAAATGAACCCTCTTTATAAAGCTGATATTTAGTATTTAGAGTTCAAGGCTTAAAGTTCAGATGGCTTAGTAACATCCAAATTGGGGGATATTAATATTTAATGAATTAAAACTCGGAAGCTTCACTTTGATAAGATGCATGATGGAGGGCAGGTAAAATAAGTTCATGAAGTACAGTTTTGATGGATTGCACCCAATTAGTGGGCTGAAAAGTTTAAACTTGGTTGGACACCCTCCAACCCTATAAAAGGGGCTGGGCTTCAATGCGTAAGTTGTACTAAAGTGGAAGTAGCCTGGAGAGGCGCTTCCAATGGACTTTCCAAATTTGGACAACGTTTTAGTACAAGGGTCAAAGTTAACCATTTTCCTATTTGTCACGATTTCAATATTACTGGATGATAAGCTAGTGTTCTGGCAGATCGTAATTCAGATATGATGTGAGCTCTGAGGGCGAAAAATAGGTTAGATCAATGTGAGGTGAATTGATCAAATCAATCAGGGTTCAGTAATCAAGGAAATTCCGTTGAAGCCACAATGATTGAAAAAACTCTACATTGATAGCGGATAGAGATTGGATAAGCGAAGTGTGTCAAATACATTGAAGGATATTGAGGGTTAAAGGTTGAGTGGGAGAGAGAAGTCAGGGAGTTTTTTAGAAGAAGAGAAGAGAGGAAGAAAGAAAAAGGGAGTAGGAGTAAGTAAAGATTGAAAAGCAGAGAGGGTCTTCTGGTTGTATCATATTAAACAAGTAGCGTAGCTGGGACAATTGCCTCATATTTTATAGTTTATTAAGTTTATTTGGGGGACCAACGATCTCCATATCGTTTGGCCGTTGCTCAGTGGGCTAAACCTGGTGCAACTCGTTCGGCGGAAACAAGCCATATCCACCAAAAGTTAACAGTGGTGCTCACTACAGGGGGGCCCATTGATCTACTATTAACAACTTCCTTATTGCACCTATGGCGCAACCAGCTTGCTTTGATGTGGCACTACCCCTCATTTATCAAATAGTCTCTATATGAGGAGTTGAAGCTTGCTTTGGATACCTTACTCCAGGCGCAAAAAGTGCTTTTTCTTGAGAATGAAAATATCACTGAGCAGCTCAACCATGCCTTCCGCCAACTGCACCTAGTAGGTGACCACACCAACCAACTTGTCAATCTCTTGAGCATCATGACGGAGCGTCTAGACTGTGTAGAGTATAAATTAAACAAGGCTGTTAAGGAGGAAGAAATATGCAGTCACAAGCTGCCCCATTTAACCGTGATGGTAACATAAATGGGTTTTTCAAGTGGTTTGAGTTTTCCATGGAGGTGGCCAATTGGAGGAAAGCTAAACTGTTGTTATTCGCGTTAGATGTTTCAAGCACTAATCAAGTTATATGTTATCTGAAAAATAGTACTGTAGCTTACCAAGAGGTCAAGGAGACTGTAATCCGCCTGTTTGGGGGCAAAGCAAAAATGGCTCAGTGCAAAGCGAACTTTTTTTAACAATATCTTTTTTAAAAAGATGAGTCTTAAATACAGTTTTTGGAGCGGTTCACTAATGAGGCTAATGTGTTGTTGGGTGCGAATGTCTTATCTAATGAGGAGGTGGGCATAGCAATAGCGGCGGCTATCAAGCCCTATCGCAAACTGCATAATGATATGGCATACACTCTTCAGGAAAATGTGGAGTTACTCAAAATCATCTATCATTTACACCATCTATCCATCACCTTTAGTGCTCCCAACGTGGAGCGGAAAGATCCTGCATCTGCCACAAAAATCTGCTAAACAAAGGACCCCAACAATATGGGGGCAATTCGTGGGTTACTCCTCAGTCACTTAACTCATGGGCGGGTCCTTTCCATACCTATTACAATTAATCCGCTTATTTTTGGGCCCAAAATAAACTATGGTTTAATAGTAGACTTGGTCTTCTGAGGTGATTCAGAGATGAGTGCTGGTCCCAATTGTTTGTTTCTCATGTGGCCAAACAGGCCATTATGCGATTAGTTATTAGGCCAAAACAAAGGTTCATTCAGTAAGTGTTATCTCAAAGGAACAGGGAAAAGGGCAGGCGGTGTAGAGATGGTACGATCTGCTTCCGCTTATTCAAATTTCATTGTCCCTGATGCTTATTATGAGTCACTTTGTGTTGGCCTTGGGGTACACTCTGAGGATTTACTATATCAACAGATCTCTTACCATCTCTTGGCCTCAAGCAGAGGGAGAGACCCCAATAACACAGACAAGGGGTTCCGCTGAGATGTGCATAAGCCGTACACCTGTAAAATCCTTGAGCAGAATGGTATGGTCAATGGTGAACCCTCACCATATGTCGCAGCTCTGGAGGGGGTGGAGGTGGCGATTCCTGTAGAAAAGATTTCCTAGTAATATCCTCATGTTGGGGCTGGTATGCTCAATTTTCTGAATAATCAAACACCCTTAGATGTTTATGTACAGCCACCTAGGGTTCTTCTTATTTGAAATGTACATATTGTGACACATTCGTACAAAATACCAAAATCCAGGTGATCATCAATACAGGTGCTCCTGTCAATATAATATCCACCAAGATTATGGCTAAGCTTCCTCTGAAGCCAGATGTGGACCACCAAGTATTTTATGGGACTGTGGGGGCACAGAGTACAGTGTCAGAAGGCGCATATAGCTCATTGCCTTTGAAGTTTGAGTCAGCCAGCGCATCTGCTCCAGCTTTGGAGTTGTCTAATGACTGCTATAACATGTTGATTGGTGCTGCATTTATGCGGCGCTTTGGGGCTATAGTTAATATGGCAGATGAAACCATCAGTATCCTGGGACAACGGAACCCTAATCTATTCTACTTCCAGCGGAGTCCCAGATGACCCAATCCACTCTAGTCAAATTAATCTCTCCTAAAGCGATGATTTGATTCTTGTAAGATATCAGCAGATGAAGTGAAGGACTCAAACGCTTCCAAACCATATTTACATGACAAAGGGATTTTGGTATGAGCCACAAATGCTTTGACTATCCCATCTGGGCATCAAGTCATAATTGGGACAGAGCTCAAAATTGATATACCGGGAGGTATGTGCGGAGAGGTTTTGAGGCTCTATCAATAATCGCAGCTTGAACCTCATGTGGATCTTGGGTTACTGTTATCAGGGAAGGAGAAAGTGAAGGTGTTGGTAGCGAATCTGCAGAAGGAGGTGATGAAGGTTCAGCAGCACCAATTGGTGGTTTACCTGCGCCTGATCCCTCTTGATAAGGTCCATCAGATACACAACTTTAGCTCTTGGGAAGATCTTTGATTGCCTTTAAAAACCACCTTCAGCATAATGACTGTGGTTCCATGGGAGGCGCTAACTGGTCTATCAGAGAATCAGAAAGACAGGGTGATGGATCTGTTTAAGAAGTTTACAGCATTTTTGCAACTGATGATCATGACTTGGGTTGCACTCACGGGGTTGTGCATCAGGTGAACACGGGAGACCACCCCCTATCAGGTCATGACCTATCCATTGCTCAAAGGCAGTGGAAGAAATTGTATCTGCAGAAATAGATACATTGGTGGAATAGGGAATTTTGGAGCCATCAAAAGAGTCCCTGGGCATCCCCCAGTGCTTTTGTCAAAAAAAGATGGCTCCAATTGAGTAGTAATTGATTACTTGAAGCTTAACTGAATTAGAAAGATAATTTGTACCCACTTCCACAAATCAATGATGCTTTAGATAGTTTAGGCGAGGCCAAGTATTTCTCTGCTATGGACTTGATATTGGGGTACTGGCAGATCAAGTTGCCAGCAGCGGAACAAGAAAAGTGCGCAATAATCACCTCAAAAGTTTTGTTCCAGCCTACACGTATGCCACAGGGTTTGTGCAATGCCCCCGCTACGTTCCAGCGGGCTATGGACAGTATTTTGGGTGACCTAAAGCTGTCTTGCGTTCTTGTCTACCTTGACAATATCAACGTATTTTTGTGGACGTTCATAGAGCATAATGGACATCTAGAGCAAGTGTTCCGCCGCCTTGCTGATGCTAATATCAAGATTAAGCCCCAAAAGTGCCACTTTTTCAAGGAACAGTTGGAATACCTCGGCTTTGTGGTAGACTCCAAAGGGCTTAGTCCTCATCTGGCCAAGGTGGTTGCCATCTGCAAGATGATTCAGCCAAGTAATAAGCGGGATATCCAAGTGTTCTTGGAGATGGTCATTTACTACTGGCAGTTCATTCCTAACATTAGCTATATTGGGGCTCCACTATTTGAGCTATCAAGAAAAATGTTGCCTTAAACTGGACGGATCAATGTCAAACCTCTTTTTATGTATTATGATTTGCGTTGGCTAGCGCGCCTGTTTAGCAATACCCCAATTTTGAAAAAGAAGTTTTTAGTGCAAATTGATGCTTTGCTTTCCGCTGTAAGGGCTGTGTTATCCCAAAAAACGATGACGGTGTGGAGCACCCCATTGCATATTGTAGCCTCAGTTTAACCAGCCCTGAACGGAATTACACCATGACCAAGTGAGAGTGTTTAGCAGTAATCTATGCATATAAATAGTTTTGGGTCACCTCCACAGGGTGAAATTCAAAGTGGTAACAGATCATGCCTCCTTGCGCTGGCTACAGAATCTGTGGGAACCTGAAGGGCGGCTTGCACAATGGGCTTTGAAGCTCCAAGAGTATGATTTTGAGATCATGCATTGACCAGGGGCGAATCATCAGAATGCGGACTGTTTTTCCAATTACCCACATCACCATTTCAGCGGATGTAGCAGATATAATGTACAAAGATGATTGTGAGCAAATATCACAATAAGCTTCTGCCCGTGATCAAAGTGTTAGATGGGCTTAGGCAGGATACCTTCTTGTGAAACAGGGAATTATATAAGTGGATTGGGGAATTGACGCTGAGTTTCCCAAAACCCTCTGCCAGGCCTGCAATAATTATGGATGTTCATAGAGTGGTAAGTCATGGAGGGTTGAAAAAGACGCTGGAGTTCTTGCAACCCCACTACTATTGGGAGAGTATGCACTATGATGTGCCTGAGACGGTTGGTTGTTGCCATCAGTGCCAAGTGAAGAAACCATTCCACCAAAAGACCACATACCAGCTAGCCAAGCCTCATTTCACATGGCATACTGTTTCATTAGACGTGGTGGGGCCTCTGCTGACTGGCGTGAACTGCTCCAAATATATAATAGTTGACTTTGACCATTTGACAAGAAGGGTGAAAGCAAGAGCTATCAAGGATTTGGGGCTGTCACTACCGCCAAGTTCGTCCTGGAGTGTGTCATACAGCTCCATGGTTGTCCATAATTTATTTTAACAGACAATGGGACCAATTTCACATCACATATATTGGCCAAGTTTAACGAGCTCATGGCAATCTGCAGGGTATAAACTACCCCCTACCACCTTGAATCTAACAATATGGTGGAATGGGTCAGTGGGACCTTGGTAAATATTCTATAAAAGCTTGTAAATGAGCTGCTGTCAGACTGGAGCACCCTTTTATCCACCTCTGTCTTTGCGTACAATATCATCTACCACTCAGCTACTGGTAAGAGTTTATTCCAATTGCTCTATGGATGTCATCCAGCGCTGCCTACATTTCAATACTCCTGTGTGGTGGATACCGGCAGAGTCGAGCCCCACCGCTATTTATCTACCTTAACAGACAAACTGATTAAACTCCAAACCAAGGCATATTCCACTAGTCTTGCCAAGAAACATGGGATCATGCAGCTGACCAAAGTAGATGCAGCAGACTTCTACAGTTTGGGTTAGGGGAATTGGTCCTGTTTCATGATTAACATGGGTTTGGAAGAAGGAACAAGCTTACCAGTATATGGAGCGGACCATTTGAGATCATCGAGAAGACTGGGGCTGATGCCTACACCATTAAGGAACCTGTGGGTGGTCAGATAATAAACTGAGTACACACAAAGTTCCTTTGGCCCTATAAGCAATAGGCGCTTATCATCCAGTCAAGGGAGGGTAATGCTGAGATTTCAATATAACTGGATGTTAAGCTAGTGTTCTGGCAAATCGTGATTTAGATAAGAAGCGATCTCCAAGGGTGAGTAATAGGTTAGAGCAATATGAGGTGAATTGATCAAATCAATTAGGGTTCAGTAATCAAGGAAATTCTGTTGAAGCCTCAATGATCAAACGAACTCTACATTGATAGTGAATAGAGATTGACTAAGCAAAATGTGTTAAATCTGTTGAAGAATACCAAGGGCTAAGGATTGAGTGGGAGAGAGAAGTCAGGGAGGTTTTTAGAAGAAGAGAAGAGAGGAAGAAAGAAAAAGGGAGTAGGAGTAAGTAAAGATTGAAAAGCAGAGAGGGTCTGCTAGTTGTATCATATTAAATAAGTAGCGTAGCTGGGGCAATTGCCTCATATTTTATAAAGTTTATTACGTTTATTTGGGGGACCAATGATCTCCATATCATTTGGCCATTGCTCAGTGGGCTAAACCCGGTGCAACTTATTCCACGGAAACAAGCCATATCTGCCAAAAGTTAACACTAAGTATAGAGATCAGGGTCTCATTTTCTCGTTCAACAGCAATAAAAAGGGATGAGTTATAGGTGGCTGATAAGAGTTGTATTGCTTCCATGGAGATGGCGAGGAGTTTTACCACACAGAAGTAGAATTTTCCCATTATCTCAAAGGAGGACATGAGGGAAACCATGTCGCGCAAAGATATATTGATGTAGGAAGGTGGCAGTGGCCTTAGAAGTCTGAGCGAGGAGAGACACAGCTTCTACCCATTTAATGAAATGTTATATTACAGCCATGATATACACAGTGCATTCAAAAAGTTCTGGAACTAACGTTATTTTTTAATTTATTGTGGGGAAGGCTGACTATGGGACAGACACTTCTGAATATGACTCAGAAGAGACAAAACTTAGTACCAGGGAAGGCACCCTAGAGAAGCGATGCTATCTATTGTTGCCAGCGGGAACTCCACTTGTGGGGAGGGGGAGGGAACGTGTGGAGGGGCCGTAGCCACAATGGAACACGTGTGGAGAAAGGGGTCTGATTTGATGAACTAGACTTGGAACCAGGAGGAGACCAGCTGTTGGCGACGCGGTGGGAGGTATCCAAACATCCACGCTTGAAAGTGGTCCACCAGATGAGACCGGAATCTGTGGACAGCTTCTGGGAGGGTGGGGGTGGAGCCTGCGATGGCATCTAAGACAATCGTGTGGATGGTCCACATGGCGATTGCAACCACCAGAGCATGGAGGGAGGGTGGAAGGGATGAGGCCATTGATAGAGCAAACATATCTCTTGATAGACTGAAGGGATGCGTTTGATCCTGGCCCAGCAGACGTTGAACTTCGCGCCATATCACTTTAGAGGTAGGGCACTTCTCCAGGCGGTAGAACAGCGTTCCATACTGGCCACACACGACAAAGGATGAGTGTAAAGCGTTAGAGCGCTCAGCTGTACGATACACCCGCCTCAGGCAGTGCCACACATGGGAGCGGATTTGAGGCTGCAACAGGGGATGGTGAGCGTATTTCCAGATAGTTTTTTGGGTCTCAATGGAGTAAGGGATGTCCATCATGTCCAGGTAGTCCACTCTGGATAGGACATGGGGCCGAATGGGGATCACGCCATCATGGATGGGTAGCCCCTGTACCTTTTGTGTGAACTGAGGAGAGGGGCGGCCTCTTCAGGTTGTATGTCCGCTAATGCAAATTCTCCACTCAGCGCTCCACATGGAGAGTAGGATTCATTTGTAGTGGGTTTTAGTCCTGTGAGGAACTATGGTCGATGGGTGTGATGCGAGGTATTTCATCAGGGAGTGGGGGTTCGATGGATTGTTGAGGCCCAAGGCGCGGGAGAAGTTGGAGCGGGCTGCGCGGGACCAGTGTTGGGAGGGGAGTGTAGGGGCGGTGACGGCCACAATCCAGGTGCCCAGGATCTTGGCAGCATGGGCTTTGAAGTCAAGCAGGCCCATGCCAACATGATGATGAGGGCCAAACATGACCTCTAGCCATACTGGTGGAGGGCGGCCTGACCAAAGCCATCCTTGCAGCAAGGCATACAAGGATTTGAAGAAGCTTGGGGAGAAGGGGATGGCGTGGGCTCTGAACCAGACTTTGGAGAGGAGCATAGAGTTGGCTAAAACAACCCTGCCACTAAGGGAAGTAGGGTGGGCTCTGAGAGAGGCGATTCGCTTTGTCACGTTGTGCAGAATACGGCACTCCATTACTGCTGATGCGTATCCTCCTGCCTCCATCCACACGCCCAGATGGCGTACCGGTCCTATGATAGGGAGTGGCACAAAGGGGAGCATCAGTGGGGCGGTGTGTGTTGAGCTGGTAGGGTGAGGACGTGGGCGAGCAGATGGGCCAGGTTGGGAACTAATTGCTGGGGCCCAGCAGTTCTGAAACCGACCAAGGAGGATGATTTCGGTTTTGGAAGCGTTCAGTGCCGCGTTACTTACCCGGGAATACTCCTGAATGAGAGCTTCAAGCGCGCGTGCATCTTGATTATTAGACACCCCAACCACGCAATCATCTGCGAATGCCATTATCTTGACTGGGGCTTGGCCTGGCACATGGACCCCATTAAGTTAGGCATTCACATTTTGTAGTAGTGGGTCAAGGCTGAAGTTGTATAAGAGTGGGCTGAGGGGGTCCCCTTGTCACAAGCCCCTTTGAGGGCGGACTAATTCTGTTAGGAAGCCAGGGCCACGTACTGCCATTGTTGCAGATTCTGTGAGCAGCATCACCCAGTTGATGAAGCGAGGGGGTAAGCGGAATTATTTGAGGCAGGCCCTGAGGTATTCCCAGTCTACTCTATCATAGGCCTTCTGTTGGTCTAAGAATACAAGTGCCCCAGAGGCTGTGGACTGACATGCATTAGCCACAGAGTGCACGTTGTCCCAAATCGACCTTCTGGGTATGAAACCGAATTGTTCTGGAGAGATGGTGGCAGATGCTACAGTCCCTAAACGGTTAGCCATGATTTTTGTTAAAATTTTAGTGTCTGTGTTTGTTAAAGAAATGGGGCGTCAGTTGGCTAAGTTAAGCTTATCCCCTTTCTTCTAGAGTGTGACAGTAAAGGCCTCATGTCCTCCTGGTAGGAGGCGCGTTTCCACCAGGCTTTGGTTAAGTGAGGCGAGCAGCAATGGGGATATATATTTGAAATACTTTATGTAAAATTCTTATGGAATGCCATCTGGGCCTGGGCATTTTCAGTTTGGTGCACCGCGAATGGCTGTCCATAATTCGTTTGGAGTAATCAAATTTATTATTTCTGGGTATTGGAAAATGGTGCAGATGTGGGCTCATTCGAGAAATTCCACCAATTTGGCTAGCTGAATTGGAATGGATTGGTACAACTTGGAGCAATACTTTTGTGTTTTGATTGCCACTTTGGCTGGTGTATTCACAATGGAATCATCCGATCTTTGCACCTGTGTGCAGGCCACGCTCTGTCATGGTGCAAAATTTTTTTAAAGAAATGTGCGGTGCACTTGTTGCCTTTTGTGATGCGTTTGGCCCTGTAATGAACACAAACCCAATGTTTGTGTTGCCTTTTGAGTGCGTTGAGGTGGGCGGCTGCCTCCGCCCACTTCCAGCCCCATGCAGAGCTGTATCCTGTAGCTGGGATATTAGACTCCAGGTGTGCCAACTCTGCCAGCGCGTGCAAAATGACCGCTGATGTGGCTCATGAGCGTCTGGAGGAGTGATGGCGAGAGTGGCAGATGGTGTCATCTTTGAAAGTTGCCCATGTGGAAATGGGGTCTGCACAAAAAGGTGCAACAAACTCTTTTGCCAAAGTTGCCGCTTCCACCCACGTGGAAAATCCTGGCAACGTGAGCTCGGAGGGGCGGATTTTGCACCAATGTGGGGCCTTAGCAGCTGTGACAGGTAGGTGGTAGGTTAATGAGACCAGTCGATGGTTGGAGAATTCCATTATGTTGTTTTGAAGTGGGAGATGTGGGGTTGTAATTTCGCCAGCATTAAGATAAAGTTGATGTGGGTCATGGACCTTAATTGACCATTGTGGACATGGGGACGCATCATGTTTTTGAGCAGTGGGGCATATCATAGCAGTGCATCCATTAAACCTAGGGTGGCCTTTAGAACGCGCAGTTCTACGTGACCCTGGGGGGCGTACGGTGAGGAAGGCCACCAGTTTGTTGGTGTGTTTAGCCAACAGTTCATGTCGCCAACTATGAAAGGGTCTGGGGGTAGCGGGAGGGATTTGACTGATGAGAAAAATTCCTGATGCTCACGTGCACCATTTGGGGCATAGATGTTGACGATTAAGTGCGCTACGTTGGCCCACGAGAAAGTGACAATGAGAACTTGGCCATTAAGGAATGTTTCTGACAACAAAAATTTGAAAAAATTATTTTTCCAAATTAGTACCCCACAGTGCTTTGACCAAAAGGATAGGGATGGGAGGAGCATTGTTTTCCAAGCTTCCTTGGAACCTCATGGACAGTGGGACTCCTGGATGGCCAGGATATCCATGGGTAAATTGTGTTTTAAAAAACTCAGTTTTCTAGCACAGGACGGGGAAGCCTTGAGTCCGGCAATATTCAATGTCCCTAAAGTGAAGGTTTCCCCCATCGCACCTTAGGTGCAAGGGGGTGGGCACCTGGGCCCACCAGCCTCCTCTAGATCCCCACAGGCCTTCACAGCAGTGTGGATGTTAGCAGCAACGCTATCGGGATTTTTGTTAATTTTTGTGGAAAGAGTTGCATTGGCTTTAGCCTTCACTTTTTGTTTTTCTGATGTCAGACAAATTTTTTGCGGTGCAGATGAGTTTGGTGCACCGTTGAGCAGGGTGAAAAAAATTTCAGTTAGGATGGGTCCCAAGTCAGTTTTGACTGGAGCTTGGGTGCAACAATTGGGTGAGATTGAATCCCCCAATGAATCCTCAGATTGATTGGCCCACTCGGCATGGGCTTCCCAATCTGATTGGTTGATGGATTCCTGAGTTGCTTCCGCCACAAAGGTTTCAATGTCCTCCTGGCATTGTGAGTGTGGGATAGCAGTGGTGGCTTTGGCTGCTTCCTTGGCCGCGGCCTGTGGGCCTGATTGGCCTTCTTCCACTCTTGCGGGGAGATAGGCTTTACCAGTAGGTAGCAGCCTTGTGCTCCCCACGGGAAAGCCTCTTTGGTGCTTGCAGTTGGTTTGTAGTGCGCCTCTCCACTGGCCATGGCCGCCGAGGGGTGCTCTTGGAATGTGACGCCCTCCTTGGTGGGACATGCGTGTGCCTTATGGCTGAATGCATCACAGTGGGTGCAAATGAGGGGCGCGCTGTCCACGGTCACCTGGAACGGGTGGGTGGTATGCCCTGCGATATCAATAAAAGTGGAGTGCGGGATCTGGGTTAGGTCCTTCATGATCTCCTTGGTTGGGGTCAGGACTGTAATGGCTTTGCCAGTACACAGGTGTGGCATCAGCGTGAAGCGTTACATTTCAAAAGATTGGATTTTGCCATATACTATGAGACCATCTTTCAGGTGTTGTTCCAAAATGTCACGTTTTACCGTAGTTGGAAAAAAGTCAAACGTGAGAAAAATTTGGTTTGATTTTGTCCATCTGGTGCATTTGGTTTCAACAACCCATTGCCCTTTGGGGAGGTTAACCACTACATGCACCACAGCAGCCTTATCAGCTGCCTCTTTGATTTCAAAACCTAGGTCCAGCCAACCGTGTGACATGGAGTGAGGTGTGACATACACCACAGTCAGGAAAATTGTGTGCCCATCTTCACAAAATTTTTCCCATAAGGCCATTTGTTGGATGTCCAGAAACACGTGGACTCCAAATTCCACCAACAAAAGTGGCTGGGAGTGTGGCGTGTTGATGTACTGGTTGCATCGTGCTTGCTATGTGAGTATTTCTGGGGAAATAGTGACCGCCGGTTCTTTAAAAATTTTGTCTATTCTGCCAGTTTCTCCAGGGCGTTTTCTAACATTGGAGGCCGCGGGCCTTCCATCTGCTCCTCTTACCTTACTTGCCCAACTGCTCCCTGACATGGGCGCAGACTAATCTCCTCTGTGAGATTATCAAGCTAGATATAGTATTGAATTGAAAAGGTTGCAAAAGTGATTGCAACGAGAAAGAAAAGTTCAGTTTGGGAGAATAATAAAAAGATAGATTCTGGGACTAACGTTTTAAAGACGCAACTTTACAAGTAAATAAACTTTCTTTTATCATAATCTAACATACAACCTTTCCCTCTCTATACATATTTATATTGCTAAAACTATTGTTAAAAGTTATGCACATAGCTCCTATTTTGTATAACCATGTTTAAACCAGCTGTCACATTCTTCTGAATTGTCTCTACTTTATCAAAAGGATGAACCTTCAGTGCCACCTTCAGATTAGAGAACAGAAAGAAGTCAGACAGAGCCAAATCTGGTGAATAGGGTGGATAATTAAAATCTGAAGGTGGCACTGAAGGTTCATCCTTTTGATAAAGTAGAGACAATTCAGAAGAATGTGACAGCTGGTTTAAACATGGTTATACAAAATAGGAACTATGTGCATACCTTAAAACAATTTTTTTAGATTTATAAAAATAATAGAGAGGGAAAGGTTATACGTTTAAATTATGGTAAAAGAAAGTTTATTGATTTGTAAAGTTGTGTCTTAAAAACTTTAGTCCCAGAACTTTTTGAATGAACTGTGTATTGATTGCCCCCAGTAATCTGAGGAAAAGAACCTACCACATACAAACTTATGGTGTGGAAGGGTTGTTGGGGCGTTGCAGGTTGGTACTGATAACGTGTCTTAAAGCTATCTTGTTTTATTTTCAGGTCAAACAAGCATCCAGGACTTCAGCTATGGTCTCTATGATGCCCTCCCAGTGATACTGCTCTTTAACCCAATCATAGATTTTTCAGACTTTGCCATGGCCCATGATAGTGTGAGACTCCATGATTATAGGTATTTGCTCGGATGCTGGAGATAAGGCCACCATTTTACTTCTACTTCTTATATAACTTCCCGCTCTTCACCTTGATGTTGTGGGAGTGCCGTTCAAACAACTTTTGTACTGGCTTATTTTCATCAACCCATACGTCTGGAGTCATTAGGAGGTCATGCAACCTCTCTGCTTTGCTATTGTTAAGGTGAAGGACAGGCAGCCAAGTCAACCCAACAACATTCATATGACATGTTCCATCTCGACAATCAATGGCCATATCATAGTGCTGGAGCATTAGAGCCCAGAGAGCCAACCGCCCAGTGGGGTCCTTCATAGTTTGTAGCCTTTTCAATGATACGTGGTCAGTAATTACTTTAAATCAAGACCCATATAATAAAGGATGGTAGAATTTGACAGTGAGCAGGACTGCTAAGCACTCCTTCTCAGTGGCGCTGTAGTTGCACTCAGATTTGGAGAGCATTTAACTGAAATAAGACACATGATGATTGACTCCATTTTCATCCAACTGAGCCAAGATAGCTCCAACGGCTTAGTCAGAGGCATATGTGATCAACATGGAAGGCTTTCCATAGTCATAGTGGAGGAGTATTGGCCTTTTTGCAATAGTGCCTTCAGGGTCTCAAAAGCGGCCTTTTGTTCAGCACCCCAATAAAAGGGGGTGTCCTTATCCAAGAGACATACGAGGGACTCATTAAGCTGGGCGAACTTGGGGATGAACAGATGGTAATACCCCATCATACCAAGAGTATCTGGATGTCACAAAGGTTTTGGACGCGGAATTCTTGAAAATTGCTTTAACTTTATCTTGTAGAGGTTATATCCCATCTTGTGAGATGGCGTGCCAAAAAACCTTTGTGACATCCAGATAAATGTGCATTTAGAGGGCTTTAATTTGATATTAGAAGCCCGCAAGCGTTGAAACACCTTCTTTAGGCGCATGAGATGCTCGTTGAACTTTTTGAAGAATACTGTGAAGTTATCAAGGTAGACAATCACACAGATCAGCTTAAGGTCCTGGAGAATGTGATCCATGGTCATCTGAAAAGTATCAGGCGCATTACACAAACATGAGGTAGCCAAGTGGGTTGTAATAAACCCTCGCTGCATATAAGGGCGCACTACTCCTGATCCTGTGGAGTAAGGTCCATCTGCTAATACCCGCTAGCCAAGTCAATGGAGGAAAAGAATTTAGCCCTGAGAGTTGGGCCATAGCATCATCAATGCGGGGGATAAGATAACGGTCCCTCTTTGTGAGGTTGTTCAGTTTGTAATAGTCCATAACAACTTGACGCCTTTATTTTTCTTTTTATCAATAGGAGCGGGGATGACCAGGGGGTTTTGGAAGGCACCAACGACCAAGCACCCGGTAGCTGTTTGAGCTCAGCCCACATCTTTAGCTCCTCAACTTTGGAACTATGATAGGGTTTGGGGTGTATAGGGCGAGCATCCCCCACATCAATGGTATGAGTCCAACCTTTCATGTGCCCATAGTTGGTGTCAGAGGTGAAGAAGATGTTGCTATAGGACTCCACTAAGTTGTGGACCTTGTCAAGCTCGGCGGGGGTTAGTTCATCAGAAACATTGACAGTAGGATGACTTTCATAGTGATTGGTCTGCTGGTAAGCCCACATTAGCCATAGATCCAATACAGTAAAATTGTTTTATTCCTTATAGAGGAATCAGCATACTTCTTTCGATCTCTTGATACTTTTTTACAACTATATCCTTCTTGGGAAGATTTTCTAACACAAGATTTATAGGTCTTTGATAGGCAGGGTCTAGAACGCCCAGTCAAACTCTGTGCTCCAAAGAACTAACTCCGTCATTAATAGTTAGATGCAATAAAAAGTTGGTGGATTTGTAAGGTAATCTTAGTATCAGCTACTCGATGTTCACCCGCTTTAATTACTACCTCTTCAGAAGCATTCAAAATGGATACCTTCGAGGGCGTCCACTTAGAGAGGCAACATTTTTATGCTGTCCTGCCATGGTGTAATGTAATTATAAGGCGTAAGAGGGAACTCAACGGTGCAAGCATAATACTTAAGTTAAAATCATCATCTGTTAAAATCAGAGGGACCTTGTTTTAAGCAAGAAGATTTAACCCTTCTTCAATTTAATAACCCCTTCATATTAGAGCATTAACAGGGTACCAATGAGTAGATCATAGGTACTGTTGGCCAAAACAACCGCGTGAGCTGAGAGGAGATGTTTCATAAATTGGATAGATAAATATGAGTAGCCCCTATGACACAAGTGTTGTTTGGCCCTGCGGTTCTAAACTCTTGTGTAGAGTCGAAGTCAGAGGCCAACTTAATTTTTTTCAAATGGATAGATGACACAATGTTCACAGGGGACCCAGTGTCAAGAGTAGCCTTAACCCATACTCCATTTACAATGACCTCAACTTTAGTTAAATTCTACCTAAGTTGGGGGGAAGAGTGAGGACCTCCTTCAGCAAGAGAGTAGAAGCAAGATGATTGGCAGTAAAAGAATTTATCCTGGATAGACTGTAGTGTATACACACTCTAAGTGGGCCAGATCATTGTGGCAATGAGCTAGTCAGCGTCACAGGTGGTATCAATAACCTCCAGGCCTCTCAACACCTGATAAAAATATATTTGCCGGGGTATCCTAGCCCAATTCACTCTCTCCAGGTTTAATCAGTTGGGTACCTCTACTTCACTTGGGGCTCCTAAAACATAATGACTCACATTTTCACTACCCCCTTCAGATCTGTTATCAGAGGGGTTATCAATGAATGTTAGGGAGCCCATAGGAGTTGAAGTAGGTTCAGGGCTTCACCTAGGGCAAGATAGGTTTTGGGGTTGTTCCTCCACCTTACTAACTTTGGGGAGGCGTTGCCATTGTGACAGCTCGATTTTCGACCTTTAAAGTAGGAGGCTTATGCTGCCTCATGGAGATAGGGTTCATACTAAATTTAGTTAGATAAGAGCTTAAGGGAGGTAGCGCTGTGGGGGTTATGCTTTAACTTCAACAGCTTTAGGTCTTTCAGTGGCTGAGTGCTTTTTGAAACAGGCGGTTTAGCCTTTGTGACCTGGTCATCTAACCCATTATTAGTGGGGGCGATTGGCACCCAAGAAGGGGATTTAGGCTGAAGAACAGGCTTTGAAACCACTTGGGACGGCTTCTTAGAAGAAAAATATGGGCAGGGCAAAGTGACAACTGCTTTCACCAATTGAGCTTTCCGTACTGGAATGGAGGGGAGCATTGACTCGTCACAGCCATTACCATCTGATTATCGTTATTATAAGAAGAAGCAGTTTGTAATGGCAACTCTTTAGTAGCAGGTTTCAAGAGGGAAGCTGCCATAGTAGAGGCTAAAATGGTCAGCGTAGATGCTTGGCTCAGAGACCCTTGCATATGGTCAAGTTTATAAATTTCATCCACCTCTAGAAAGGCTTCCTTGATATCACGTACACCTCGAAATGAGCGCTATACAGAAGAGAGACGCATTGCCAAGGAGTTATGAGACGCCAAGCTATCCAGATAGCCTCAATAGCATCATATAGGGGTAGCATTTTAGCAAGCAATAATGGTTGGCTTTATTTTAAAAGCGTTCAGCAAAAGAAGAGATGAATTCGCCCTGTTGCAGGCTAAGGCATATAATGGCCTGTTTTTCCGGTTAAAATTTTGTAAGGATCCGAATTCTTTAGTGAATTCTTGCTTCACCTCCGCCCAGGTGGTGAGGGTGGCCATGTGCAAAACCATTATCTCTTGAGCACCATGACTCAAGCGGGGAAGGAGGTACTTTATTTTAAGATGGTCCGTTGCCCCTTCCATAGCAGCTTCATACATAAAGAGGAAAGAAGCAACTTCCCTAACCCAATGTAAATTTGTCTCTAAAAGGGGGTTTATGGATACTAGGAGAGGTCCATAAGGTTCTTGCAATGAGTGCTGCTCAAGACTTTTGAGGCAGAGACAAAGCATTATCTAGCTGGAGTATAATAAAGCTAGCCTGGGGTTTATTTCCATTGTATTATTTGTTTTTTTGTGGTGTACAGGTTCCCCTGTAGTGAACACCACTTGTTGGAATTTAGGGGTTTTTAAGCTCTCTGGTGCATTTGGGCCTAAATATCAATACTTAGGGGACTTAAACTACTTTTCATAGTAAAAATTAATAAATACTAAAAACTAGAAAGTTGTGTTTTCTATAGTTTTATTAGTTATTGTAGGAGGTAAGAAATGAACCCTCTTTATAATTTAATAATTAGTATTTAAAGTGTTAAGGCTTCAAGTTTAGATGGCTTAGTAACATCTAAATTAGAGAATATTAATATTTATTATTGGATCTTGGGAGCTTCACTTTGATGTGATGGTCAATAGAGGGCAGGTGAAATAAGTCCGTGTGGTAAGGTTTTGATGTATTTCACCCATTAAGTGGGCTGTAAAAATTTTGCACTTGGTTGGACCCCCTCTGACCCTATAAAATGGGCTGGGTTCCAAGGTGTAGGATTTACTAAAGTGGAAGTGGCCTGGGAGGCGCTTATGATGAACTTTCCAAATTTGGACAACGATATAGTACGATCCAATTGCCCAAACTCATTTTGCTTTCCCAATTTTTATTAAAAAGTGTTACTCCAATTTGAGGAGATCCACTGGGAATCAGCCAGGGTCTTTTGGCCAATGTTTTCATCATTTACCTTCAAACCACAATTTTCTATACATTGGACTTGTGATTGTCCAACTGTTGATAATAAATCACAGATATTCCAACTCTTTTTTTGAAAATGGCACTTACTCAGCTTGATTTTTAGATTAGCTGCAGTCAGTCTCTTGATTTCTTCCAAGTTCTGCAAATGGTCAATAAATGTCCTACTGAACAAATTTATCTCATCCACTTACACCAGGATGCATGATAACTTCAGGCTACTTGATATGGCGTCCATGGCCCTCTGGAATGTCGCAGGCACATTACAAAGACCTTGGGCCATCATAGTCAGATGATATAGCCCCTGCATAATAACGATCACGCATTTCTCTTGGTCCTGCTTTGGCAAATCTATTTGCCAAAATATGGATATCAGATCCATTGTAGAAAAATACTTCTCTTCTCTCAATTGATCTAACGCATCATTGATGCGTGGTAATGGATAAAAAGTTTTTTTCATTACCTTATTCAGCTTCCAATAATCTATCACCACCTGATTAGAGCCATTCTTCTTCTCCACAATCAGGTTAAGACTCTCCCAGGGACTCAACAATGGAACTAGAATCTCATGCCTCACTAGTTTGCTGTACTCTTCTTACACTACCGCTTTGGCAAACTTTGGCCATCAAATTGGTCTCATTCTAATTAGCAATTTTTCCTGGTGTTGACTTTGTGGATGACATTAATTGCTTATCTCAAATCATGGTCATCCTGGGAGAATATTTCCCAATACTTTTTGAATATTTTTATCATTACCTCCTACTGTCTTTCTGTCATATCAGAGAGTTGCTCTCAATCAACTGATAAGTTGATACTCTTAGCCACCCCTACCAGTAATCCCATCTCATTGAGTGGTCCCATAATCATAAATTTCCTCAAAATCGCCTTTGAGATCAGATGAACAAACATGATGATCTTATTCTTCTTGATTTTCATCAGTTTTCACACAAAGTCGCCAAGAGAACTCAAATTTCATCATGACCCAGCATAATTATTCCTGGAGCCACCCAAGGCTCTACTTTGGACTTCTTTCAGAGGCTTCCAACTTCTCTATACAACAGCTTGGGTATCTCTAATATCAATCTCATGTCAACTAGGATCTGCAATCCCATCAGTATGATCCTCAAATTCTTGATTCCCAATGAAGTTCCCAATTTTCCAGGATTTCCGTTAGCATGTCTCTTAATTGAAATGCAATCCAATACTCTTATTTGATTGTTTTACATATTAATTTCAAACAATCTATCAACTAGTGTCTCATCTAAACACCTCGCTCCTCAAAACTATTTTAAGTGGACCCAATTTCAACATAAGTTGGCCCAACTGAAAATCTTACATCTTAAGTAAATATTTGGTGGAACATGTTCTCTTTCAGCGCTAAAAAGTTTTATATCTAGGCTGTAACTCCTTTTGACAAATCTTGAGTATCTTTTTCAGTGTCATTCACCATATAGGGGTCACATTTGCATCTATGAATTTACAAACTCATTGACTTGCTTCATTAAATGCTCTATGTCTGTGCTGAATAAAAGCAATTGAACATGATCCGCTTCATGTTCAGTTTCTAAGAATAAATTTCTTTAACTAGATCGCCTTATTTCTTATTTAATGACGTTATTTTCCCTAGCAACTCATTACTGAAATTAGAGACGTCCTTGACTACTTCCTCAATCTTGGCAACTCTCTCCTCCAAAGAAGCAGATTCTCTGTGACTGCTTGAATTTAAGTTGTTCTTGTTGACTGTTGTCAACTACATCCAGAGTTTTCTTAACTCGTTCTTGTATGAAATCTTATAATGGTGTATCCTACTTAACTACCCCCTTTGGTGAGCATTAATTATCAAGATAGAGGACTTTCAATGATCAGTAAAGACATATAGTTCCCCAAAAGCTAGCTTCACAGGTTCAATATATGCACATTTCACGCTTTCTGATAGTAGTTGATAATTTATTGATAATAGTATGAAATCTAATATCTGTAGTTGATTAAATAACCCATTATAGTACAATAATAGACCTGTACTTCTCCTATGAATTACTCTTGATGTCAACTATAGGGACTTCTTCCCTTAACCCCTAAGTTGATTTACGCTCAGATCCAGAAGGTTACAGCCTTTCCTCTTGTGAAATGTAGTCTGCAGCAATTCACGTCTAAGTTTATTTCTCTTTAAAGGATCCTCAATTCTTACTATTTATCCAACAAAAGATTCCCCAATTATTGCACTCAGCAATAATTTCTTTGCAGATGGATAGAACTTATCACAATAATGAATTCCAACTTTTATTTTTTATTAACGTGAATTATCAGGGAATTTTATAGAGAAATATGGCGTCCAACCCTTGTTTGGCGCCTCAGCCATGAAACGGCAGCTGTTATCATTGAACTTCCCTTTGACATCTCACCAGTGGTGCTCTTCTCCATCTGGTTAGGATTCCTTCGTCAAAAATCCTCAAGACCAAAAATGGACAGATTCAGAAAGCATGTCCCTATCGTTTCCTACTTAATCCCAGAAACAACCATATTTGGCGAGCAACCCACTTAGATAATAGTACTTGTTACCCGTTATAACAGGTCGCTAACCAACTGATCAATTCACTAGTTAAAAGTGACATCACTCGCCTTGCAACTGCTCATTAAATTTTCTAATTGGTCATTGATGAAACCTAACTGATCCCAAGTGATACACCTAATAGTTAATCAATGAACAACTATCAGATGACCCATTTTTTGGCAATTCCGCCTGATAAGATTAATAATTTACCCAGATCAATCCCTGATGGATCCAAACCTGGCGAAATACCCAAGATTCCCAAACATTACTAACCCAAAATTGGGTTCAACCTATATCCAATTCACTTGACATTGGGAATTATACCCTAGCGATCCATAGATAATCAAGGAGGCTGAAAAGGTGGGTAAAACTCCCAACATTACCTGAGCTTCTTTCTCACATCTGCTAACCTGTAGGTGCTAAATATTTGGTATTCTCAAGAGAAGCTTTATAGGTTACTCCTTGCCCAGTTGAGCAACCTTGAACTCTTAAGCGGGGGTACCCTATAAGGTTCTGCACCAGACGCCGCTTAAGTTCTTCAACATGGGACAAGACTTAAAACAGTTTCTGCTCCACCATAGCTACGCGTTAATAATCCCCAGGTTAAGGATTGGTGCATCCAGCAAGAGTTTTCTGTGAGTCTGCTCTTCATGCTTTACAAGTTTCTTGGCATAATGATTAAGTAGAGATTGGGTGCAAGCAGCAGACAAGTTTAGTTTATTGCGGAAAAAACTTCATAGCCTCTTCTACATACTTCACTACACCAGTATACATGGTGGTGAGCCACCATGAAACTAAATGATCTATGTGCGGTTTGACTCCACACCAGATTGCGCTTTTCAGTATGCTCAGAGGTCAGATTGCATAAATTATCATAGGCTAATATTAAAGCATCATGGTTTGTCAGGTGATGGTGCAACTCCTCTGATGAACACCTAAAAGGTGTATCATGTAGAACTTAGCAGGATGGGCAATATTGCAAACATAAGTAGTTAGGTTAATAGGCTGATTATAGGTATCTGGAAGGATTTGAGTCTCATAGAGGTACATTAGACAATCCTCTACAGAAGAACCTCTTTCATGGGAAGAAATGTTTCTGGGGTTAAACACGCCATGAGTTAAGTCCCTTACTACAACAGCTGCAGGCCAGGTAAGGCGGCGGGCCTCAAGTATAATTATTCTTTCAAACTGTTCTTTTTCAAAAGATATGGTTGGGGCTATCCATAAGGTCATCCTCTACCTTATCTCCGTTTCTCACCCAACAGTGACACTTCCAGCAGGAACGCCCTCCATTTTGACTATATTTAACTTGTGGTGTACAAGGAGCCCCTTAGTGAGCACCACTTTGTGTGAATCTTGTTAGCTAATGCTCGCAAGTGCTGATATGCAGCAGGGTTTCCCCAACTGGATTGGTTTAATTAATTTTTTCAACTAATTTGGCGGATTTCCACTATGTAAAACTAATAGTAAATTATAGTTTTTCCCAAGTCGCGGCTCAAAGTGATAAATTAAACTTTATTACTATGCTTTCCCCTAGTATTTATGGTCTACAAAGGCTAATAGTGAGGTAATTATTGAATTTAATTTAGTCTGGGTGGCACGGCTTAGAAAGTTTGATGATCCGGGTAATTCACACTCAGGAAAGTCATTTTACTTCATATGATAATGACATATTATTATTGGTCCATAGTAGGTAGGATAAAACAATGGGGAAGTTTTTATATATCATACCCAATCATTTGCATCAGATTTAAGCTCTTATTGGCTGATCTCCATATGCTTCACTCATGATTGGGGGTAAAATTTATTCACCCTTTGCAACCCACTTCAAACCTATAAAGGAAGGTGTTTATGCTAAAGACAAACACACAGAATTAGTGCTAGGGCTTGGGCTAGCCTCAAACTCAGGTGGGGGATTCCTCCGAGGTTGTGAAGCGACAAGGGAAGCCTGATCTGCCCAGGTTGATGAAAGGCTAGAAGTAAAAAAATACTATGAGTCAAATCCTTTTGCTGAGAGTTAGGCTGCTTTGTATTTAATAAATTCAAACTATTCTCATCCAAAACATTTAATCTCACAAATTTGAGATGGCAATTGTCTAAAAGGCGGTTAATCCATGTTGATTAATTGTAAGCATAAACATATAATGTTTTTTATGTCAGTGCGGGGCAATAAAATGAGAAGTAAAATATATTATAAGTGATATGAAAACCAAGGCGCAGGGAAAGGCAATCATGATATTAGAGGATTGAGTTGCAACAGGGGGATTATAGATTTGGAATCCTGTTTTTATAGAATAATCTGATGAAGTGATTATGGTTTCTAACTGTTATTTTATTCAATTTCAGCAACCTCCTATAAAAACGTGGGTCTTGTGAGGAAGTATCTTAAGTAAACCCTTTATCTGAGTAATTGCTACATATAAAATCACCTAATTATATATGATTTTTGGTTAAACCAATTATGACACTCATCTGAGTATTCTACATGTCATGATATCCTAAATGACCCTTTAGGAATGGTTTTAATTCTCATAGATCAGGTAGATCCTGCTATCAACTCCTATCACATATTGCTTGTCCATCAAGCGTAAGAAAAGCGTCGCAAGGATCCAGTTTATAAGGAACTCTCATATGTGCGAACCTTATCCAGACCTATAAGCACTTGATTCTATTCCTCTATAATTTTCTGGGGCAGCGGCTATGCTCACTCATTTCATCAACAGATAATCCATGGTGATAAGAGCTCTAAGACTAAGAAATAGATTTCTAACCTTCGTTCCATCAATATATTGAACAAACTTGGGTTGGGACCATCTAGTACTAAAAAAAATATATTGAACAAAATTTACGTTTATTTCTATATTCCTTATTTATATTTTGGTAGGACAGCTTAAGGCAATATTTACTTCTCTATTGGACACTGGTGCCACATGAATTTCATTGATCTAAAGGTTATGTAAGTTTTAAATCTAAAGTTACCCAGGTTCCTCTGTCATGGCTAACTCAAGTTCCCATGCTCACACTGTATCTCTTTAATGGAAGCGATTTTCTGGTGATTTCTAAAAGTCAAATGTTTTTCTACACTTGATCTGGTGAACGCTTTTCATTAGGTTCGGGTTAAATAAGGCCAGGAGTGGCTGAGATAAATTTGCATTCAGCATAGAATATAACAGTCTAAATTTTTGTCTATGGTCTAAAGAACACCTCAGCAATTTACTGCTCCAAATTAATGATGCCTAATGGAATCTCTTATTCTTCTGTACTATTGCTAGTTGTGAATGAAATCTTGATTCACTCTCTCAGTGCCCAACAACACAGAAAATACTTAGTAGCAGTTGCTGCATATTCAAAATTCTGGTCTGGTTTCTAAGCCATCCAAGTGTGAGTTCTTCAGGATGAAGTACAATTACTGGCTAATTTGATATAAGTGGATGTTCAAGACATTGCACTTTCTAAACTTTAGTTCATCCACTAATGTCCCACTTCAGTAACGCAGAAGCAACTGTGTATATTTCTGGGAAACATCTTTTTTTCTTATGAAGTTTTCACTAGCAAATTCAGTGCTGTTTTCATCCCTTCTCTTCTCACAAGTAAGAACGTCCCTTCATCTGGACCCACAGAATGCCAACATGCGTTTTAGGCCATAAAAAGAAGTCTTCTTACCATTCCTGTTCATCATCAAGCTGATTAATACAAGCATTTTTACTGTGGCTTGAGATGCCTCTAATACTGCGTGTGGTGCTGTAATCCTACAGGAACATGAGGAGCGTGAACATCCTGTGGCTTATTTTTATGGAGTTTAGTGTCACGGAGAAGGCCTGGACCATATATAATAGTGAGTTGGCTGTTGTTTCTTGATCCTTGATCCACTTGCGGTCCTTTAACAGGCTGCAAAACATATAATGGTTGTGCGTTGGACCATAGATCACTTACATATCATTGAAAATCCTATAAGTTGGCTCACAGGCAGACCAATACTTTTTGCGACCTTTTAAACTTTAATTCCAAAGATGAGTTTGCCAAGGGGGCCGCCCAAGTTTGCCAGATATCTTGAGCTGAAACCTTTAATGAGTCTCACTGTAGATACAGACTCTTAAATATACACGGTAATTTCCCCTTAGAATGTCATAGCTCTTCCCATTCCAGCCATTAACAAGCTAGTATCCCCTATCCCAAACCTAAGACTAAGCTTAAGCCAAAATCTAAATCTAAATCCAATTCTAAATCATGCAGTTCCACATCCCCCAGTATCCCTGTTACTACTATGAAGTCTGAGAATAAGTTACTCCATCTGAACTAGTTTTGCATCCTCTATTAATTAAGGTTCTCTCCTGGATGCTGTTTTGGTATTCCAGTCTAAAGATCCATATGGGCGCAATCTCATAGCGAAACTTTTTTACAGCTCCTTCTGGATGATATTCCCAAAAGGATAGGGCTTATGTTTTCATGACTAAGTATGGATTTCCCTGAGATGCATTCTCGCGTTTCAAAGGAACATTATGACACCAACCATGAGTCATCCTGAGGCAAAAAATGTATCAACTTAATTAAACAAGGGTATGTCTATATGGGCTGACATAAGAACTCCAGCATGGATTTAATAATTCTTGATCTGTGGTATCTCCCCAAGTCAACTAGTACAGGATTCATGGCCTTCTCCACCCTCTTCGACAGGCAACAGGCCCATGGAAATTGCTGTCTGTGAATTTTATTGTAAGTTTACCAATATCTCTTGGTATGATGTGATAATGGTGATTGTAGATCGCTTTACAAAGTAAACTATCTTTTTCCTTGTATATCGTCCACTAGGGATGAGGCCATGTCATGGCTCTTTAGCACATGTGTTTGCCCTGTTTGGGTTTCCCAGGAAGAAGTCAGAATTTTGGCCTCAGTTTACCTTTCAATTCTAGTGGGCTAGTGTAAAATGCTGAAAATTAATCCCTGGAGTCCTTCAGCTTATCATCCCCAGTCAGATGGGCATACAAAGCATATCAACCTGTTCTTAGTGAGTAACTTTAAAGCTATGCTACTGCTTTACAGGATAAATGGGCTGAGGGCAACTTTCTAGCCCAACTTACATACAATAACTCACTTCATTCATCACCAAGAGTGTTAACCATGTATGCTTACTTGGGATACAACCCTTATTTCACTATTAGGCCTCAGATTTTTTTATAATTATCTAGCTGAAAAAAATCTTTGACGCACTTAATTAGAAGGTTCATCAAAAGGTTCAGAGCCAGATGACTCAAATTAACCAATGGCGAGTAGCATCTAAGGATAAGAATCAACATGAGGCACCTCACTACCAGATGGGTGTTTTATTTATGGTGAATACTAAGAAATATCACCTCATAGTAACATGCCAGAAATTAGATCACTAATGTTAAGGAGCATTTCCTATCACCAAGGTCTTGAATAACGAAGCTTTTTACTTAGAGCTGCCCCCAAAGTGTAGAATCCATGTATTATTCTAAACCTCTTCACTTTGAAGCTGAAATTCTCCTAGCAGCTTTTGTTAAATCACTTTACCATCATCATTTTGATGAGGAAGTGGAAAACTCTTACTACGCTGACCTCCACCCCCACTATGCGGATGCCCCAACACCCTAGCTCTCTGTTCTGGTCCGGTACTGTAACCAACATCCCATGATTGGGGCGGGTCTTTCTGAAAACCAACCCCCCTACCCCTTCTCACCCTCTGCCATGTTGGGTTAGCGGTTTCCACTACCCACTTGGTTAGTAGTTTTATTTTGTTTGTTTTGGGTGTTGTGATTTGGTACTGTCCATTCCTTGGTCAGCGTACCTTGAATAAATTCCACACCTCTTCACTTTCCCCTTTTAAGGGCAAGAAACCTTTGAGGTTGAGCTCATCATGGTGAGAGGAGCCTATAAGTCATGGGGAGAACACCCTGCACCTCATTTGTGAGTAGTTTCATTAGTGACAATGAAGGGGTTAAGGAGGCAGCTGTCACTCTTGTTTCCCAGGGTGATTTAGCCCGTGTGGTAGATGAGAGGTGTATGATGGCTACCCTCTATAAATTGCTCCCCTAACTCCTCTTCATACCACCCAGGAGTTGGTGCAGAAATTGGGGGGAGTGTTTGGAGGTGTCAGCGGTAAGAAACCATCTCCAGCGGGAAGTTTGTAACTGCTCCAATAACCACGAAATTCTATCTTCTAATTCAGGTTTTTTAATATTGTTAAATCAATACCTTTTGGAACAAAAGCGTCCATTGTACGCTTGGGTTCAAAACCCTGCCAATTTGGTTTCTTTATACCAGAGAAGGTTAGCCCATTCTTAACAGGCTCAGGTATAATAAATTCTTTAAATACACAATGACCACCTCTACCTACCCTGGCCATGGGTGCACCCAGTCATTTTCTGGACAAAACGTTGTTGATCTTCCAAGCGATTTTTGCTGAAGTAAAAAAATCAAAATTTGAGACTATTTAGTTAGTCAAATTACAACCAAATCAGCATCATGAGCGGATCAAGGTGTCAATCTACTCGTTTACTGTTGCTTAGATACATCCCAGGAAAACGCCAATTTTTTTTATTCATTAGATGTTGAGCGAATAAAACAATCCCTATCAGGAACTGCTGTCACTCCTTTTATTATCTACCTTCACTTGGTGCTTTACTAAAAAATCCAGTGATTTTCTTAATTTTAATTTGATTAAATAATTTTGGATATTAGTTTCCAGCTATATGTACCAAATAAGGGTTATTTGTCAGGTGGCGGTTTCATTCCTTATTCAATTTTAATAAAACTGTGTGGATGGCTGTACCAACGGTATTCTGGCTGTTGTCTGGATGGTAACTCATCCTTTGTTCCAGCACATCCTTATTATTATCAGCATGCTCAATGACATAGTGGAGTGACCTAAATTTCTCATCCTTTTTCACCATCCTCTATAAGTTGGGTAAAGCGAAGGTTTTGTTTTATAAATTCAGGTCTAACCTTTGATTAAGGTGGTAATTGTTGGAAGGATGGCCTTTTCTTTAGATCACAGTCATAAGCCGTGGCTAAGGAATATCTCTTGACTCAAACAACGTTGGGTTACCTCTTTTATCAAGCGTAAAGGAGCTCAGTATATCTTTACTCTACGTTCCATCCAGCTTGGATGGGTTATGAGTGTGGTTGTGTTGCTTGTCCCTGTTGCTACTTATCCCCCTCCCTTCCCTCTGTTTTGTGGTCTGGTGAAAGTATGTACCACTGTTATTCTGCAACTCTTGGTAGGCATATATTGTTAAGTTTATAGCCTTTGTTGTTTGCAGTACAACAGGCGGAAGTGGAGGTTACTCAAGTGGTTGGAACCATGACCTCTTCACTAGAGTTTGATCTGTTGGATATGCCATTGATTGCCCCTCCCTCACAAGTTATGTCCTGAAAAGCTGCTAATAAACAATATCGTGCATATTTTTGTTGCCTGTTAAAATTCAGTTTGGATCCAAAGTGGTATTTGTTGAGTTTTTTTGGATACAGGAGCAGTCAAAAAAATGTGAGCTTGTAGGTCGTTCAGGATTTGGGCTAGATCTTGACTTTAGGTCCTCGGTATTGAGTGCATTGTTGGCCTTAATGACTTGCTATGCAGTGAAATGCCCATAACATTATCAGTGCACGAGTTTGGCTTTTATGACCAGTTTACAGTGGAGTTGGATTTGTTATTTTCTGCTATTTTAGAAGTGGGTTGGTGGTGGCTGCAACAGGTTAATATCCATCTGGAGCTTAACCTCTTGCTATTTGAGAAACCCTACTCAAGCGGCGAGTTCCCACTTATTTACTTACTCTCTTGTACCACAATGGTGGGTTCTATCTCTGCTACTACCTCCCCCAATGACCTACCTCCTAATTTTACCTTGGTGTTGTTGCAGTATAAGGATATATCTGATTTAAATAAAGCTACTCACTTCCGCCCCATTCCAAATATGGCTTGTCATTCCATTTGACAATGGATGTGATCAATATCAGCTGTCCTTTGTATCCTTACATGAAGCAGGAAGATAAGGTGCTAAAAGTGTTGTTAGAAAATAATTTAAAAAAAGGTGAGTGTTTCAGAAATCCTCCCCTCATAGCTTCCTTTATGGTTTTGCTCATAAGGCCAATGGAACTTTACGCCCCAGAATAGACTATGGACATTTAAACAACATTACTGTCCATGACCTTTATCCCCTACCCTCGAGCAGACCATCAGCAGGTGATTGGAATATCCTTGGTGTTTCTAAAGCTAGTTCTAATAACCGCTTTCAACCAAATTCAGGCTTTGGAAAGTCAGGAGTTTCTTGCTGCAATTTGTACCGGAAGGGTATCTTCCAGATCCGCACAATGCCTTTTGGCCTCAATAACGCCCCTGCCACGTTCCAACATATGGTTGATGATGTGCTTGAAGATTGTTGTTTACCTGCACAGTAGCATATATATTATTAATATCCTTGTTCATTCACTTATCCTGAGCAGCATGAGAAGAGCCTTGAGGCAGTGCTGGTTGCGCTGCACAAGGTTGACCTCTAAATACCTCTAACTTCAATTTTTCAGGTAGGAAGTTACCTTCTTGGATAACTTGGTCTTATATGGGTACGCCATTCACCCAAAAATATTGAGGATATCCTCTCGTGGCCACTCCTATCACCCAGAAGCAGCTGGTAAGCTTCTTGAGCATAAGAATATCCTTTGAGAAACTTTCCCCTGCGCTCATGCAGTTGGCAGCATCGCTTCACCCTTGATAAAGAGGATCGTTTCTAATATAGAAGTATGGAGGATTGTAACGCGCATTTGATGCCATCAAGGAGTTGTTTCTGGTGCCTCATTTTCTCAAGTATGCCAACCCAGCCATACCTTTTATTGTGGCATGAAATGCCTCTTTGGAATTAGTGGGGGCAATGGGCTTTAGTACATGACGGTTTGAAAATCTTGTCACTTATTTACTGTGCAAGTTCACTTCTTCTAAAAAATCCTGGGCATTTATAATAAGGAGTTGAACGCTGTGGCATGGTCGCTCACTCAATGGCAGTATCTTCCTTAGAGCGTTTGGCATGAAGTGATTGTGCAGACAGATTATCAGCCCTTATGTATTTCAGAAACTGCAGAAGTTGGCGCATCATCAGGCACAGACATATTGCAGCCTCACCAAATTTTCTCTTCAGATACAATTAAGGGTTCAATAAAAGACATTCACGATTAGTTGAGCTGAATCCCTTTCTATAGTCCAGTGGAAGAGGATTCACTGGAGCTAGCTACGATAATTCCACAGACCAGATCAGCTATTGCTCCTCCTGCAATTTTGGTGGTGGAATGGCCCCAAATGTGTCATTAGTTTTTAGGGTATTGATGGGTCAAACGCCCTTATATAGGTGTTGGAGCTGTTTGACCAGCTTATACTTCTGGCGCACAGGCGGACCCATTAGCTGTTAGAGGAGGGGACAATTCTGTTCAGATCAAGGGTTTAGGTTCCGCCACAACTCCGTGATGAGGTAATTGTGGCCATCATATCCCCTCAGCGGTGGGCCACTACAAGGATTAAAAAAGTGCATTTATTTGGTGAGGCTGACATTATACTGGATGAGAATCTCCTAGAATTCTAGTGTGGATCAATAATTGCATGATTTGTGGGAAAATTTAATAGACCTGTAAAAATAGTATTCTCCTTCCCCTACAGCAGGCATAGTCCTGTGGACCTCAGTATATATTGATTTCATTGTTGAGCTTCCCAGAACTAATGGGTTACCATACTTATGGCGGTTGTTTCTGCTTTCTAAATTTTCCTTTTTATCCCATGTTTGTCAGCTATTACCTCTGAGGAAATGGCCCAACTCTTTGTGCAGCATGTGTTCTTAAAGTTTGGCTTGCTTTAAAAGATTATAAGTGACTAGGGGCCACAGTTTACAGTATTTTTGGCCTTGTTCCTGACTATCCTGAAGATTAAGCCATGCCACTTCATCTAATACCTTCTCAAATATGGTGGCTAGAGAAGAAGTTCAACCAGATCCTCAAACAGTACCTTTGCTGTTACGCCTCTGACATGCAGGATAATTGGGCGCATGTTTGATATTGGCACAGTTAGCATAATATAATGGGTTTTATTTATCTTATTAGTTTTTCACCATAAGAAACCACTATGATGTATAGCCCCTTATTTCCATTAGCCCGTGCCTTTGACCAGAAGTCTCATATGTGGCGGACCATGTGCAGCAATTCTAGAGCACTCAATCTTTAGTTTGGTCGCACCTACCAAGGCCATCACCGATTACAAGCAGTTTGTGGACCAGAAACATTCATTGCTCATAAATAAAGGTGGATTACTCTATCATGTCGGATACACAGCACCTGATTATGAAGGTGTCTTCCCAGAAGTTTGCAAGCAAATATTCTGGTCCTTGTGTGGTGGATGCGGATTTTGTAAATAGGGCGTTTATGTTGACTCTTACAGCTCACTGGAAGCAGTACCCCATCTTTCACATTTCTCAGTTGTCCCCATTCAAGAGGAAACACAACGCTGCCATAGCCAATACTGGTGGAGGGATCAAAGGAGGATGAAGACAATGCTATCTTGGTCTCGCAAGAATCTCACCAATGGTAAAGTACCCCATAGCCTGGAAGGGATTTCCTTTGCATTTGAACAACTGGGTTAGGGCCCATGATTGTGCTCATGGTTGTGAATTTGTGGAGGCCTTCCAAGCCCTGAACCTGATGCTCCCCGCCCTCTCTCAAAGCTTGCCACTCTGTTAATCATCAAGTTGCTGAAGAGTATAAATACCCCACCCTTGCCTAAGTCTCCAGTGGTGGCGCACCCTGAAAAAAGAGGGCAGGATAACGTAAGTCCTGAGGAGCATCCCAGCACCTCAACCATGAGCAATTTTCATTTAGTACAAAGAAGGAGGTTATGAAATTGGATTTTTTTCTCATTTTTCAAAGTGATATAACCCATGTGTAGATGAGAGGTGGGTGACAGCCCAATCTTTTAAATTGCTCCCCTACTTTTCTTCTCACTACCAAAGAGTTGGAGCAGAAGATTAGGGGTGTTTGGTGGTAGTGGTAGGAAGCCATTGATAGTGGGAAATTTTTGACTGCTCTGCATACCCAGGAATATTTACCACTAAAGCAGGTTCTGTCACTATTGATAATTTGATACTCAACGGAACTGAATCAGTCCATTGTATTCTTGGGTTTAGAACCATGCCAACTGGATTACTTTCTACTAGAGAAGGAAAGCCCATCACCTCAGGTTTGAGTCTAGTAATTCCTTTTGATACATAAGGGCCTCCCCTACCCTGGCCATGGGCTCAACCAGTCATCCATCAGAAGAAGTGTCATTGATCCACCACTTGAAGTTGCACTAGATACAAACATTTATACAAGCATTTGAGACTAGATTTAGTCTGGCAGGTTGTGACTGAATCTACATTGTGAGCAAATTAGGGTGTCAATCCGCTGGTTTACTATTGTGTAAATATCCCCCAAGCATTGATGACATTTTCTTTCTCATTAGATATTAAGCTTACAACGCAATAGTCCCTGACAGGAACTGCTGTCACTTTATGTTATTATCTTCTTTCCCCTTAGTCTTAATGTTAAAATATTTTATGATTTTCTCAATTTTAATGTTATTAAGTAATTCATGATATAAAATTCCATCTATGAATGTGTTACCTTTGGATTATAGACAGATGGTATATTGTCCCTACTCATTTTTAGATTAACTGCGTAGATGGCTGTACTAGCGGTATTCTGGCTGTTGCTCTGTGTAAAAACTCATCCTGAGGCAGCACAGTCTTATTATCAGCATGCTCTAAGAATGAGCCCTTTTTTAAGGTAGAGAAACTTCTAAAGTATGTCTAGTCAAATGATAAGTGCACAACCTGGTATTTTGGAAGTATAACCAGCTTATAAAAACAGTTGGGACCATTATAAGGGTTACATCAACTGCCAGGAGCCTCTGGAGAAAGTTAAAATGAGATTTAAACATTCTATCACCTATACCAGCCAAACCAGTTGCCTTTTCTTCCATCAAGCTCCCTACGCCCCACAAAAATTATGTCTTTTCATATGTCAAGCAGGGGGTGAACCCTGCCTGTGAGGAGAACGGTAATGTAAGACTCCAGGCAGTAGCTATCAAGATAGCTAGGGGTTTTCATCTTTTTAGGACAATAAAAGGGCTTTAATCCTAAGGCATTACCTCTCACCCAAATAATTGATCTAGAGAATACCTTGAATGAGAGATGGGTAGTGGCAAACCCCCTTTCTAGCCTCATCACCTTATAATCACCTATCAGGGAAGAATCCAATATTCTATATAAATTCTGATCAATTATTGCAAAGAATTCAACAATTCTGCAAATATCTAGGAGTCTTCATAGTAAGGTTACCATGCAAAGATCCCTCCAAAGCATAAGATGCCAAAAGGCACCATATTTACTGAAGCAAGACTGTCACCTAAGATAAGCACAGTTGAAAACTTCACCAAAGAACTATAGTCAAAAGTTTAAAGGAAATGAGCTGTGAATTTGAACATTAGTATCAACAAGTTCTGAGGCAAACAAAAGGGATTCAATTAATTACAACTCAAAATGTTTAATTGATCTACAAAACAAACTGCTTGAGAATAGAATAGGCGCGATACTAAAAGCTAGAATTTCATGCCTCATGCTTCCACCCTCCCAGTATATGAACTGATAACCTTCACTTATTATATTACCGCTTTATTTTTCTTAGTTTACCTGTTTGTTTAGATATTTTTGTTTAAAAAACTTAATTATTCTAATACTTCCAAAAAATAAACAGTAAATGAGTATCAATTCCCTAAATCTGCTCTTTTCCAGCTCCTCCCTGAAAGCGCCTCCTCACAGCCCAGAAGACTATTGGTGCCTTGTGGAATGTGGGTGCCTTTATGGGTTCTATCATACCCATGAAGGAAGACATGTCTTTCATTAGCATGGTTGGTTCCTAACACGGAATGTCAAGAACTAGTGATGCCAAAAATTAGTAATACTGATCTTTCTTACTTGAACGCAAAGATCATCATTATAAAAGGTTTTGAATAGCATAGATGATGATTACCAGGAATACCGCTTTCCTCAACATATATATTTAATAAGAACAAATAATTTTAAAGTTTTTCGGCTGTTTCTAATTATGGCTCAGATTTTACTTGGCACAAAAGTTCTAAACTATAATGCATAAATCACCCACTTCAATGCTTGCAAAACCAACAAAGAGCCTTTACTAGGTTATGCTACCATTGTTAGATGACAAATATAATGTTTTACAGGTGTTGAACTGCCTCTTGCATTTCGCTTCAACCTTTAATGCACCCAATAAGGGGTAATACAGTAAATGAGACGTCCAAAACAAGCCACCTCAGCGAGAAACCAAAGTGTACCACACAAACACTTCCAGGGCTAGAAACCCAAACATCTTCCACATTAAATGCCATATATGCATCATTAAAGAATATTACGCTATCCAGTGCAATGTTAAGAGGTCTAAGCTTAAGGTGCACCACATGGGAACAGAAGATACCAAAGTACAGGGGAAAAAGTGGCCAAAGTAAAAAATGAGTATTTTACTTCCACCAGATCTCAAAATATCCCCAGATGAACACAAGTGTGCCACAACACTCCTGACACTTCAATTTATAATTGTTGATGACGTATTAGCAGTACCAATTGCTCAAGTTTCTGCCTGAGAGAAGTTTATATAACAGGCCACACTGTTATATAAACTTCTCTCATGCAGAAACTGGAGCAATATAAATTACCAGTTCCATCTGATGAAATTCCAAAATTGGATGGGGTTAATGTGGCTAACCATTGAAAAATTAGAGAAATCTAGCCCATTCTGCGAGGAGCTAATGTAATACTTGAGCCAAGCTAAAAAAAACTTGGTGTCCACCATATAAAAATTACTGGTATTTTTTATTCTGAGCTTACATAAATCACATTAGTGTAGGTATAATTTGGGTCAGGGCTATAGTAGATAGTGGGGCGCCCAACAATATATAGTGCTGACTACGCTAGTCAGATATCTTGGGTTAATGCCAGATATTGACTGTTGCAAGGTATATGGAACCGCAGGATCAAATTAACCATTATTAAGGGTCCTACAACATGCTATTGCTAAGGTTTGGCTTCACAATCATAATGTCTCCCACAATTGTCTTACCAGATAACAAATTAAAACATCCTCATCAGACTATATTCATGAGGGCTAACAGAGTCAAAACAATTCATAAGGGAATACTTATAGCAATTTCTTGCCATAAACTCCCAAGTTACTACCAAAGAAGAGGCCAGCAGACTGAGAGTCAAGCTCCATTATTTGTAAACCTAACCTTTAATGATGGTATCAACCCATTAGGTATCATAAGAGGTGTAGTTGAACCAGATAATTACTGCAGATCTTCAAGCTGGAAGGGTCTCCGCTGAGCGCTGGCCACCGCCTGAAATACTGCCTGGCCACCAAGTCATTTTGAATATGTATATCAAGCTGAAAATACCACCAGGTCTATACTTCAAGGATATTACACCCTTCAACCAATTTCACAAAAACTTTAATAGTTCTTGATCTTATCATCCTTGATCATGAGGAGATAAATGTGTTGCTATCTAACCTTCACCATTCCTGATACGGGTAAAACAGCATCAAATCGTTGCCTTTATTTATATTTTATTAATATAATAAGTGAAAGGAATACATGCCTTCAGGACACTGTATGATTTTAGCTAAGGGAGGTGAGTTGCAAGGCTGTCAGCTCAGTAATACTAGCAAATTCTTAGACGCCTTGATGGAAGACAAAAAGGATTGACAATGGCTTTTCTAAATAAGTACAAGAAAATTTGTTCAATTAACAATTTTGATTTGGGGTGCGCCAAACACGCGCTCCATCATAATACACAGGAAGCCACCTGCAACATACCTTCATCCTATCTGTCAGTCAAAGGCGGCAGATAAAGTCAACATTGAAGAAACCTATCAGCTGATCCAGAAGGAAGTTCTGGTACCTTCCAAGAGCCTGTGGACATTACACATATTAATTGTAAAAAAGCAAGACGCATCTAATAGCATAGTGATTGACTACTGGAGGCTCAACAGTATAAAAAAAGTTATATCATATCAAAATAATTGACAATGCACTCGCCCAACTAGGCAGATCAAGGTACTTCTCCATTATGGATCTAACCTCCGATTACTGGTAGATAGAGTTGTATTTGGAAGAACAGTAAAAACTGCTATATTGGTGACTCATGGGCCTTTTTGACCCATGGAAATGGCGTAAGGGCTTTTTAATGCCCCATATACTTTTCTACAAGCCGTGAATAGTTTACTGATCGCAATCTCAAGTTAATATGCATCCTGGTATACTTAGACAACATAGATGTTTATGAGAACGTTAAATTGAACATACAACACCTGGTGGAAATATCTGCTGGCTTTCTGCCACTAACCTTAAAAATCCTAAGAAATGCTACTTCTTCTGGTAACAACTTGGGTGCTTAGGCTTTGTTATTGGCAAGAAGTTCTTCAGTCCAAACTGGCCAAAGTAGAGACCATTGAAGAAAAAATGAAGACGCTGACCATAAAGCAAGAATTAGGTCTACCTAGTAATGCTTTGCTATTACCACGCTTCATAAAAAATTCTTAATAGAAAACAGTTATTTCATCTCTTAATGAGAGAAACTCAAATCAAGTGGACAACAAACTGTCAGCTGGCTTTTAAATGACTTCGCACTTGCCTTACCACAACGCCAGTGGTAATGTACCAAATATCAACAAAATTTTTATAATATACAAAATAATGCATCCCTCACCACCGTGGGGCTGCGCTGTCTCAGTCATGACAAAGGGTGTTTGGACAACAGGAGTTCTGAAGGTTGGTCTCTGGAGCATTCAGGTTGATAGATGAGAGTGAGTTGGACTTTTCCAAAGTTAGTTTAGAGGACCTTGTATAAATATTTGGAACTTATCTAGATAGAGGCCAGAAGTACCCAGAGAGAGTAGATAAATTAGTCACGCTGGCCAATGCAGAGCGGGGAGAGTTGGAGGCAGTAGGGATTCTGGTAGATGAATTCCATGAAACTTACTCTAAGTAGGTTCATAGTTCCTGAGAGAGAAAGTAAATGAACTTCACAAAAGTTAAAAGAGGTAAAAGAGTAGATTTTGATTATTGAGTAGATTATTGAACCTTAAAATGGTGCTGGCAAAATTGGAATAAAATAGGTGATATAATAAATGGCCAGTGTAAGTACTGTTGGAGCTGGGAACATATTAGAAAAAATTATTTTAAAACTTTTACATTATAAATTGAAGTAGCAACAGATAAAGGCAAACATAAGATAGGGTGAAATTAAAGATAAAGTAAGATAAAAGTTTAATAGGGATTGCTCCCTATAGCAAAGAATAATAGTTGAGATTTGAAGTATCATCCTGGAATAACGATTAGTGGAACACTTTAAAAGCAATTTGCCTCAGGCTCATTGGTTTGTGAATTTAAAATTACTATTTTAAAATGATCAATGCCAGATAGTTTGAAGCTATTAATAATTTTTGGACTTATTACCAACATAGCATTTGGTAATAAGTCCAAAAATTATAATAGTAAATGCTAGTTAAGATTGCCCAAAGTAAACTATAAATTGAATACCCCAAGTCAATGCTTTTGAAACTATTGAGAATCCTGAAAACGTCCCCTCCAAGCCTTGACAGGGGTTAAAATTTACATTTCCCAAGATTGATAGGTTATTCATAGTCCTAGAACTTCAGAGTTGGGATGAATATAGCCCCTTGAGGTATTTTGGATAATTTTGGCCCGAAGAGTATGAAGAGAGTAGGTTTGGGCAGTCAGCGGTGTGGCAAATTATTTTATGAATTATAAACTCATTTGCCTTGAAAAAGCTTGATATTAAAGATCTGGTGGTCTTAAGACTTGATTAATTAACCCATCTTAGGAATTACAACTTTAAACTTGGCATTGATACTGAAGGGCTGATTAGGAGGATAGAAGGAATTAGGCTTAGGCTCTGAATAGAGTTGCATGTTGAGATTTTCAAAGTGATATATGTTCTGACTAAGACAGTCAATAGCAGCAGCTTGAAAATTGAGATAGATAGAGGACATGGGCGCATAGGCAGACTTCTGATTTTTCTGAAAAATGGGAGAAATGATGAAGTAGAGGGGGACAGAGAAAAAATAGCAGAAAGGCTATATGATGTAGCTATACGTATATTCACAACCAGCCATGAATTTGAGCCTGAAAGCTGCTTTAGGGATAGAGGAAGTGGTATGTCACAGATAGGAACCTCAGCGTCCTCCTTGGGAACATTAAGGGTGAGCTCGCGGTAATGAGGAGGCTCAGTAGTGAAGCAAACAATCATCCCATTTTTATAAACATCAGTGACATTCTTGAAAATAGTGGATAGTTTAAGCTCATTGCCTTCGATCTCAAATTGGTTTGGGTTTGTAGCATTGCTACCCAACTTAATGGAGTTCTAGCTCACTTTGATGAGAGGGGAGCATGAGGTTATGGATGAGGAGATAAATGCAGCTAAAATGGTTCAAAAAGCTTTAGGTTCTAAAGAGAAAAAGGGGAAATTATTTATCAGGTAGGCAAAGGCAGTTAAAAATGAGAATAGCGTTGCATTAATATTTTAAGATGGTAAGTGGCAGCTTTTTTTATTTAACCGAGGCAAGCTGACCAGGGGACAGGCATTACCAAAAGAAAGAAACGACATGAAACCTGAACAGGGTCAACTCTGTCAAGTAAAGTTTTTCCACCTCCAGATTGGGACTCAAATTTTTCTGGTTACATCATGGGTAAGGTTTTCGTGTTATTAGACCTACTAACCGCCAATAGCTTCCTTTGGCTGGCACCCCGATTGATGTGCTAAGGGCGGGAATCAAACCTGCAACCTTCAGGTTGGTAGCCGTACGCCCTTACCAACTCACCTTCCACCCCTGTAAGTGGCAGCTTTTTAATTATCTTTAAAACTGTATTAAGGTTTGTCAGAGATCCTGTTTTCTCTAATGTTGGCAGGAAATTTTAAAGTTTAGTAAAAATAAATTTGAATAATAAATAAAAGGCTAAGAATAATTAAAGCGTAGAGGAGTGAAATATGATCTTTAGGCATAAGATCAGTTAGTATGAGCAAAGTAAGGGGGTTTTGACAGCCTTTAAAATAGAAAACCAAATTTGGAACCAAATCATTTAATCCAGTTGGCCCATTTGAGTAGTTGTACACCTCAGCGTCAGGAAACAAAGCAGCAGAGGAGTCAATTGGTTTGGCTGCTTCATTTTGCTCATCAAAGGCCAGAAGCTTGGCCACCAAATTAAACCCAAGATTTTATTGGACTTCATCTATGATAACATCCGATTTGTCAGCTACAGTAACCCAAGTTCTTCTTGGTGATCTTCAGCAAGGAAATGAGAGTCACTCACACCAAATTAGGAAGATTTATTTTAAACTTGACCCAATTGCTCTTTGCAATAATTGTCAGCAATGTGGATTGCTCCAATGGTGTCTCGTAAATGCTTTATTGACAGCTGTAGGCCATTAGTTACTTCTTGTTTAAATACCAAAGCTTTAATAATAGCCTCATTGTTAGATTTTTCAGTTAAGTCTTCAGCAAGTTAATAAGAACATGCCCATCCAAGAGGGCTTATATGGTGAGGCAAAAGTCTTTCCATGCCATTATCTATTAGCTTAAAGTTATATATAATTTGAACCAGAAGATCTTAATAACTGGGAAGCTGATTGGTTTTCCATTTTAATTTTTTGTTAAAAGAGAGTGTATTAAGCTCTGAGGGCAGCTAGGAATGGGACCTAGTAGGGATCACCAGTTTTTGTTGGGATAACAGGAGCTCTGAAGGTTAATCCTTTGAAGCGTGCAGGGTTGAGAAGAGGAGAGAGTGAGTAGAACTTGACCAATGTTGGTTCAGTGGTACTTGTAATAATATTTGGAACTTGGCTAGATAGAGGCCAGAGTTTCCAAAAAGCGTAGATAATTTAGTCCTACTGGCCATGGCAGAGCGGGGAGATCTGGAAAGCAGTAGGTATTTCCAGTAGATGATATTAACAAGGACTTAACCAACACAGGTTCAGAGGTTCCAAGAGCTTAAATGAACATTACAAAGTGTTACAAAAAGAGATAAAAATGTAAATTGCTTTTTTAAATAGATTGATTTTCACCTTAAATGGTGCTGATAAAAATATGGGATAAAAAGGGTTAAGGAATGGAAGCGGAAGGCCTGTTAAAAACTGGGAACATATCAAAAATATTTTTCTATACTTTTACCAAATAAATGGAAGTAGGCAACAGATAAAGGCGTTCATAAGATAGGGTGAAGTTAGAGATAAGGTGAGATGAAATTGAGGAAGAATTCACTCTGCAGCAAAGAACAATAGCTGAGATAGGGAGTATTAGTCTGAAATATCAATTATTAAAGCATTTCTGTAGCAATTTATCACAAGTTATGCAGTTAAGGAGTTTAACATTATTGATTTGATTTTCTAAATGCTAAATAATTGAGGTTAATAGGATTTTTGGGCCTTAGAGCTGACATAGAATCAATCAATGAAATAATTATATCTTTTCTTAGTTGAGATT